>QFEU01007014.1:12948-24328 GCA_003316345.1 Tricholoma terreum | reverse complement strand
CCACGCCACCGCCACTGTATGGCCATATGAAGGAGGTCCGTGGTTTATTTCCGAGTCTACCGCGTCCTCGGAGTGAAATCGGCATTGTATTGCCTTCATCAGGTGTTGTGGGTTGGGTCACCCAGCTCGTGGTCGATGCCCGGTTTCGCAGGCGTTACATCGCAACTCAACTCCTGCAAACTCTCAAAATACATCCGTTGTTCCACAATGTCACCGCAATGGGTATAGCATCGTCTCACCCTGCTGCGTGTAATGCTCTTGCCAAATACACGAGTATGTCTTCTCCTGCAAGCACCCAAGTCTGCAATAGTTAACGATAATTTTTCAAAGATGCCAAAGTCCGTGCAATTAACACCACGTTCATGCGGCAAAGCGCGGTCAAGATTCTCGAGGACACACCTATAAAGTATCTCCAGGGAGCCCAGCTCCGCGGAAGTCTTTTCGAGGAGGACTGCACCTCTGGAGCCATCTCTTGTTTGGACACCAGGTATTTTGTCGATCATAAGGAGCCTCTGGACGCATTGGTGAATTTCCGAGAGACGGGAGGCTGGTCCTTGGGTGAACTAATTGATGGCCACGAATACTTGCTCATACTACCTATCTCATCGCATACTTGATACTGCGGACATTCTCACATTAGGCTAACAATTGCCCACTAGCATCATTAGCTACGACTCGGGGTATCTTCTCTCGACTTCATTTCACATCGTCGATCATTATCTGTGGGATATGTGAGAGACTTTGGACACGCTGACACGGCCTTGTAGCGATCATCGATCACTAATCGCCTGCAGCCATATGCACGCCCAGCCATTCAAAATTCACAAATGGGCCCGAACAGAAAGAAGGATGACAACGACAAAACCCTTATTCTTAAAGGCAAGTCCGAGTCAAGGATCACTCAGTTGCAGAATTCTGCGATCTCATCGGTTTATCGCAAATCAGAATTTAACCTGTCTGTAAGACGCTTCCCGTTTCGCCTACAAGGTAGTACTCCAACTCAAAGAAATAACTATATTCCACTTCGTAAGCATTCCAAATAAGAAGGTATCGAAGAGATAAAGCGAAAAAGAAAGTTCCACATGAAGAATACACGTCGACAGGAGCAACCTCAAATCCTTCGCCTCGCCATCATCCAATTGCAGCTCCAAACAAGCCACCCCCAATCCAACCCCCAATTTTCTCCACTCTCTCATGAACATCCCACTCAACACCAGGAGCCCGCCCAACTCTAGCTCCATAAAACGCACGCCAAAACCACCGCGCCCGCCAGTATCGTCTTCTCTACCTACAACAAGGGGTTCTTCTCCAACTTCCGTGACTCCCTCTTCTCCCTCCCCCTTCGCATTCCCTTGCTTCCCTTTCCCTTTCCAGTGTGACCTCTCCCCGCACCATCTCCACTCCCCTTCCTCCTCTTCCTTGTCCGACCCCTGGTCTCCATCAACGTGTATAATCTCGACCTTCTCGATATAAGGATAAACCACCAACCAGGGCACACAACCATCGCTTCTGCATCGTCATCCGCTAGTCTCGCTTCCTCAGTCTCTTTATTTATCCTTCCCCCGCACTGGAAGACAGTCCGGGCTCATGCCATGTATGCGCAACACTTTGACCCACAGTGCTAGACTGGGGTGACCGGGCGGGTAGAGTTCGTATAGGGTGTTTGCCTGTGTGAGAAGGGAGGAGAGGGATGAAGGAGTTGAAGTTATGGTGGTCGATAACCCTCTGCCAGAGGAGGCACCAGGAAGAGGTTTTTCGGCAGGTGTAGCAGGAGATCTTGGGGGCGAAAGAGGATAATGGTTATGGGAAAAGGCATGGATGGAGGCTCGTCCGCTGATTGTTTTGGCTGCTCAGGCATAGACAGCAAGGTCGTACTCACTTCTTCCTTCAACTTGTTACCCTTCCCTTCGACCTTGATGAATGTCGAAGAGTAGTCGCTTACACCACGTTCTACGGGCCCGCCATTTGTAAATGGTTGATCGCCTGCAGAATCTTCTTGCGTCGTAGGAAGATTTCCATCAGGTATATTGTGTTCTTGCTTTACCCTTGTCTTCTGCTCCAGATTTTCCACGCCGGTGGTGCTCGGCAGTTCGACCTTCATGCTCGTGTCGTCGTCCTCAGGCGCCATCGCAATACCTTCGTCCTTGGTAACACCCTCCTTCTTTAATTCCATCTCCATCTCCGTCATCATCAACGATCTCCCGTAAGGCATTCAGTAAGGAGTGCTGCAAAGGTCGATAATATCACCGATACCATACAAGCACCTATAGAATACAAAAACATCGTCTTAGTTGTTACATACATTTGGAATACTCCATAAGATGCACCGTAACTGGTTTAAAGTTGTCAGTCCCAGACGAAATTTCGTGAATGTAAGTTGATGTAATACGATCAACTGGCAAGAATCTATGTACTCAGAATTCAGTGCTTGTTGTGTCTATTTACATGAAATATTATCCAGCCTGACTGCCAACAAAACTCTAGGCTATACCTCAAACACGACGCGTACCCATACCCGCCTAACCCATACCCGCGCAGGTTTGCAAACCCGTGACGTGCACTATGGAGGTGATGGGATGGTGGACAATAGTGAGAGTCAAGAGGAGGTAGAGGCGTTGTCGAGGTCACATGTGCGTGTATGTTTGTCTGTGAGTCTAACTGCTGATATGCCGCCGTAGCAATCGCGCCGGTTTTCCAAATCTTGATAAGTTCAAACTCCGTTACTATTTAGGTGAGTCTCTCTGAAACAATGAAACATCATGAGGAACATATAGCATCTCCTGTTTATCATTTATCATGATGCGTTTCATGCATTCTTCTCTTCCACAACAAACTCTCTCGCCCAGAAGGTGAGCCCTAAATTTTTCTCATGTTTCTTCATCATGGCAATTGTAAATGCAGTGTAGCCCACCTACGATCACGCGGAAGGCAGCCTAGCATCCCTGTATCACTGGTACGTATCTTCAACTTCAAGTTTGTGTTCAACATTTCATAGTTCCCTCCCTCCTATCTGTCCTCAGCTTGCAAAGTTCAAATGCCATCCAACCATCCCCTGTGACATCCCAAAATCATTTGAGGAAAGGACTCGTTCCTGGTGTCGCATCCCTGCCAAAGATATGCCTCAACATTGGTCCTGTAATTGGAAGGATTTTGGGTATGCAAATATGTTCATGCCGAACATTTATGAGTACGACAGGGGACATCTGGATATCAAATTCCAAGCCTGCTATGGGATCCCGTATCCGATCAAGGGCGTCATGTATTGCACTCTGAAGGATCAAGAGGACGAGGACAATATCCTATTCCAAGATGCAAATGGAGACTACTACTACTGGCAAGTAAAAGTGGATTATTCACAAACAAGTCAAGGGCAACTTAAAGTTGACGAATACTTGGGGCGCTTTCGAGGTCGATCACATATGTCACCTGAGGGATTTGTCAAAAGTTTTAAAAGTGTCATGAGAGGTGTGTCAAGGGAGGACACAGAGGAGGTTCAATTTATTCCTGGATATAAAATTGGTTTTAGGAGACTGATGTACCAGCAGGAGGCACTGGCAGAACTTCACTATCGGTTCCGGGTCTGCCGTGGCTGCTCGTGCACCATTCCGTGGGGTAAGTAGCCATAGTACTTGACTTGTCACAATCTAGGGTAGGTGCGTACGAATGGTGGATAGTACTAGTGCAAGGATGAATTTTATTTCGGGGTCGAACTTTCAATGTTGCATTTTGCCGTCGTCCAGATATTTCTTCAAGGAACTTTCTTGTAACTACAGCACTTTTGTTGGAACAATATCTACTCAAGTAGTCATGTATTTTAAAGCCCCAATGAACTACTCTTAAATACATATAATAGTGGGACAGATCTAATGAATATGACAATCAACTTGGAGTATAGATTTCTCTTCGTCACCTGTCTTCCCATCCTCGTTTCAATGCTCAAATCACGTATGTGCCGGCCTGAGCCATGTCATCGATGACTCGCATGAAATCGACAGCATTGTCACTTCAAGTTGGCTTAGTTCAGGCTTCAAATTTACGCCTTATCTCGGCCCCCACATGCAACCTCCAGATGTGTACCAAGATTTATCGTTCACGATCCAAATGAAGATTCAACATTGTCTTCCTCCTACTAACCTTGTAAAAAATTCTTCCACACTAAAAACACAGAAGCGACGATGTCGACAGCAGCAAGCTCATATCCTTCACTTCACTATCATCCGATTTGCAGCTCCAAACAAGCCACCCCCAATCCAACCCCCAACCCACCTCCACTCTCTCCACTCTCTCTCATGAACATCCCACCCAACACCAGGACCCCGCCCAACTCTAGCTCCATAAAAAGCAATCCCAACCCCAAGCACAACCACCGCGCCCGCCAGGATCGTCCCCCTCTCTAGCTGCGACAACGGGCTCTTCCGCGACTTGCGTGATTTCTTCTTGTCCCTCCCCCTTGCATTCCCCTGCTTCATCCTCTCCTTCCCTTTCCCTTTCCGATCTGACCTCGTCGTCTTCTCGCCCCACCATCTCCAACCCCCTTCCTCCTCTTCCTCATCCGACGTCTGGTCTTCATCAACATGTATATTCTCGTCCCTTTCGATATAAGGATAAACCACCAACCAAGGGCACGCAGTCATCGCTTCTGCCTCGTCATCCGCTAGTCTCTCTTCCTCAGTCTCTTTATTTATCCCTTCCCCTGCACTGGAAGATGGTCCGGGCTCATGCCATGTATACACAACGCTTTGTGGGCCCATTATGCTTGACAGTGCTAGACTGGGGTGAGTAGGCGGGTAGAGCTCGTATAGGGCGTCTGCCTGTGTGAGAAGGGAGGAGAGGGACAAAGGAGTTGAAGTGATGGTTGTCGATGATCCTCTGCGAGAGGAGGCACCAGGAAGAGGTTTTTCGGCAGGTGTAGCAGGAGATCTTGGGGGCGAAAGAGGATGGGAAGGTGTAGTGGTTGTGGGAAAAGGCATGGATGGTGGTTCGTCCGCTGATTGTTTTGGCTGCTCAGGCATAGACAACAAAGTCGCGCTCTCTTCTTCCTTCAACCTGTTATCCTTCCCTTCGACCTTGATGAACGTCGGAGAGTAGTCGCTTACACCACATTCTACGGGCCCGCCATTTGTAAATGGTTGATCGCCTGCAGAATCTTCTTGCGTCTTAGGAAGATTTCCATCAGGTATATTGTGTTCCTGCTTTACCCTTGTCTTCTGCTCCGGATTTTCCACACCGGTGGTGCTCGGAAATTCGACCTTTATGCTCGTGTTGTCGTCCTCAGGCGCCATCGCAATACCTTCGTCCTCGGTAGCATCATCCTTCTTTAATTCCATCTCCATCTCCGGCCCATCGTCAACGATCTCCGGTAAGGCATTCAGTAAGGAGTGTGTCATGCCATCTTCATGCTCATCATCTTCATGCATAAGTCGCTCTACGTCCGTTCTCCGTGATAATATGACCTACATATATTCAACTTTTTAGTATCTCTTTCCTTTCCGAACGGATAAGGGAAGTACCCACCGCAGTAGCGAGATACACAATGGCGATGGGTGGTCGGCACAATAGGTAGTCAAATGTATGCTGGATGAGCCGTAGGGTAGGCATGTCGTGCGAAAAGAGCGTTAGGAGATTGGAGAGGGCATGAAATGGAAGGGGGGAAATGCTGTGCGGAAGCTTAACGATACAGACCAGAGACAACGTGTAGAGACATACCGTTCGAGTGTTTCTGCATACTTGGGATCAGCAAGACGGAGGAGGTTTTTCGTTACCCTTCGTGCCAACCAATAGAAATTAGCACGAAGGAAAAGAGGAGGGCAAAGATGTGCACCGTAACAACCCGAGGACAGGTTCAAGCGTGGATCCCATCGAGTCTCGTAGCCTATAAAGGCTGAGCTTCTCCGCGCACACGAACTGCAGCTCCGGTGGAAGTGTAAGGAAGAGAACGCTAATTATGTCGTGGTAACCCTTCGTGGCGATGGGTTAAGTACACATATGATGGCAGCCTCAAAATACTTACTTGGAAATAGTTCAATTTCGGCCTTTTCCGGAACACTGACACGATGAGCGCATGCAAACTTTCTTGCAGGCTTTCTCTGCCAGGCGAGGAGGTCTACCCATCAGCCCTTAAGTGAGCGCAGAGAAAGGGAAGAGTTCACCTACTGGATAGAGAACGAAGCTCCGATCCGTGTCTAGACGTATTTGATGTTCGTCCCGGTGTGGCTTTGGTTTCTCAGTATGTATTTCTTCGGAGTCGGTATCCCTTTCTGACGGTGCATTTCTCGAGTAAACACGCGATACACCAAGTAATCGTGGCCTTGAGCTTCGATTAGAATAGTCAATGTCATTTAGACCCAATACACACCAGATGTCGACCCGTTCTGAGCCAAATCCACTCGGAACAAGACTGCGTTTACGAAGGGCTTCCCACTCTATCGTTGAATTTGGATGCGGGGATTGGTGTTGTGGGGTCGTTGTCATGCTTGGCTGACGAAAAAGCAGGAAGCTCGCCTAAACCCTGATGGGTCAGGTGACCTAACGCCTCATTCATACAACGGCATCACATGATGGACTCGGAGGCGTCGAGAACTTTGGAGCTAAGTACTAGTATGGGTCATCGGGGAGGAAAGTGATGTACCTGAGGTGGTGTATACTCACCTGAACCTAGATTCAGACATCTCGTGAATACCGAGGTCATCCTGTGAGCCATATGATCTTTCAAGTTCTGCTTTTTAGCATTGGCTTGTTTCATTTTATCACAATTGAGGCTATTAGCGTTGTGTTCCCAACATCCCTTCTGGCATTTGGCACTCTGAGAAAAATTAGAGACATGAAGTTGGTGGAAAAGCTAGGAACGAGATATAGGTTCGGTGCAGGGATTGCACCATAATGGGAATGATGACACCGAGAAGATTTTCATCTGATTTATGAAATTTCTGAATGTCTTTCCTAGTCGTCCAATCGGAGCAGAAGGCATGAAGCTGGAGTCCCAGCTTTGAAGAACGTCGCCGAGCAATGATATGGCAGTACAGACTCCTGATCCCTTTCACACGTGTGACATATGCAAAAGTGTTCATTCAAGTCGTCATAATTCTAACGAAGACGTGAGCGATTCCTATCATCGCCAGAAATAATAACAGTGTCGTATCAGTCATGTCGAATCATGCGTCTCCAGGATACAACTAGATGACGATCCGTGCAGGTAGTCATTGGCCGATAGCCTATTTCCTCCGAGGGTGCCAAAGAACACTCCCCGTGCGAATGCGGAATAGATATGTCAGAGTGAAAATACAGAAAACCTGCGTGATCCAACCGAATAAGCCGATGTAAAGAACAACCGTTCGAACGAAACAGGCGTACGTTAAACAACACAAATGCCGTCATGATTCCAAAGTTACGCCAGTGGTGATCATAAAACATATTAAAGCCAATCCCGATCAACTTATCGGTCGTGCGTACACCGCAGAACTGACAAGCAGAGGTCGCATCGGGGTTCGTCAAATAGCCGCCCGCTGAGGATATATAAGGATTCAAATATTGGCCACATGATTGTCCTGACGGTGGATTTATTGTAAGGAACTCGACAGGCGAGCAGTTGATTTGCTGTCGACCAATAGCTAAAACTTCACTGTAAACGAGTCGTGCACATTCATGAACAGAGACTACGAACCTTGTCCATATAATCCTTCAATGATATACGTGTAAGGGGAAAGACGATACCTGAGACATGAGGGTTGAGTTCGGGGTCCACTGAGATGGTCTAGCTGCTCACATCCATTTCCACCACCCTAGAGCGGGGAATGGTTGTAAAACCCCATTACTATCGGTGTTTCCGTCAGCTCTGCAACGGCAGGTCATGGCAGAAGATGCTCACAGGATGATGACGAAAGAGAAGAAAAACGAGAAGATAAGGCTGGCAACTTCGGCAGTCGAAGCTAGCGATGCCACCGCCTGGAGATAGATGTCAGCAACACACCCAGTGAGGTCCGATATGACGAACCTGTCCGACTGTTGTGTAGTATATAGGGAGCATAACGCCATACGTGAGATATGTGTATCCAGCTCGTGATGAGTCAAAGCCCACGGTCCAGTACCAGCAGACAAAGAATATTGTTGATCCAAGGATATTCCAGGGTATCGCCACCAAAATTTGAGATGCGAGAAGCGCTGTCCAACTGTACATACGACTCGGACGCTCGCGAACTTCATAAATTGACCTCACATAAATGTACTGAACCTGCAGCTGATTCGCAAGAGGCACACTTCATCGTGTGAAACAGTATTAGTGTTTGGAGTGTGAAGGCGGAAAAGTAATGATACCAAATAATGGATGCCATAAAAATAGCCTGAAAACACTCTACCGATGAGTAAATTGTGCCGGAGAAGGAATGAATTACGAACGAAAAGCTTGTTTTGGGTCCCTTGCTGGCTATCTTTCGAATTATAGAACGTGAAACCGATAAAGAGGCCGCCCACGGCATTGAGAGCTAATTTTGCCAGAAGATAATTTGGATCTCGCCAATGGGCTTCGAAGTCACGCTTGAAGAGTAGTGCCATTTGATACAGCCATGATGTGGCAAACTGAGAGTGGAACGTAGCTTCGACTGATGGACGGCTATGACCTTCTAAGTGCACGGTGTCTATTTCCTGCTGCAGTCGTATCGCTTGTTTGGAGCCACACCAAATTTCATGCCAATTCTGTTTGCTGGCCGCAGTTGCGCCAGCACCGATGACATCTAGCATGAACTCGGCACTATAAGGGTATGAAGGGTGGAGAAATCCAACAGATAAATATGACAACATACGGATTCTCATTTCCATGACACCTGCGAGAGCCATTTTTCTCGAAGTATTCAATAACAGTGGTGGCGTCTTGCCCAATGTCGCCAAAATATACAGTCTCGCCGCCTTTCTGCAGAAGGAGCAGTCTGTCGAATACCTGGGAGACGGGCTAAGTGTCAGCACAGAGGACCTCTGATCAAGGAACTTCCTAACCTGAAAAAGCTCAGCAGACGGCTGTATTGAACATGTAAACGGTAAGGATGCCTGGAGAAGATATCAGACAAATATAAAATACCTGATGAATTCTTCAACAGTGTAAGATATAAACCACAATGAAGCAAACTAGGGATACACACGTGCATAAAATTGCTTGCCCGCTATCAGCAAGGCTTCTCAAAAATAGTACGATGCTCCAAGCACTCTGTGAATCAAGACCCGAAGTGGGTTCATCCAAGAAGAGTAACAATCTTGGCTAATTAGGTGCACCGTTAGAGGTATTGACATGGTTCATCAAGCGTATCTTTACCTTCGCAGCCAGTTCCACGGCAATGGTAGTTCGTTTGCGAAGTTCGACGCCTAGAGAGCCAACAGCAGCCTCAGCGTATGATTCAAGGCCACACACTCTCAGGCACTCCTCAACACTACGGCAAATGATTCAAGATCCGCCCTAAAATCCGAAACAAGGACTCACTAAGACACTTTCTCTGCCAGTGGAACAGAAGCGGGCTGACGTAATTTGGCTGAGAAGAGTAGAGCTTCTCGAACTGTAGCAGTTGATAGATGAGTGTCCAACTGTTGGCAATAACCTCTGTATCATCATTTGCCATCAGAAAGGCTTCTTACATAGGCTGTTAGAGAGCGTACGTCTGAGACTGAAAGTCCTGTGGAAGTCCATGACCATCTACAAACCTATCACCGGTTACAATACCAACGCTGACGCGCTGGGCGAGAACATTCAGAAGTGTCGTTTTCCCGGCTCCAGATTCGCCCATCAATGCAGTGAGTTTGCCGGGGGATACGTATCCCGAGACGTCTGCCAGCAGTTTGCGCTCTTTGTTGTTCGATACTGACACTGTATAGTCGATGTGTTGCCAGGAAAATATGTCTGTTGTGGTTGAGTGTAAAGCCGCCTTCTCTTTGGCCCCGACTTTCACAACGGGCCCCCGATCGATGGTTCCTATTTCGACTTTCAACGCTTCCTCATCGGATGGGGAGCCAGTCTTTGCCTTTGACTCTCCTAATTTGAAAAGCACGACGGGCGTCTCATTGACAGTGGATAAGTTGAACTCCGTGAACAAAAGAAGACAGATAAAGAAGACTGTGCCGAAACCGATGAGAATTCCAAAGTTCTGTCAACACTTTGATAAAGTTGAAATTGATTTTGGAAAAAAGTCAACACACCATCCACGTGTTCGAGAAAGAATAATCAAAGGATAGCTTGATATGCCGGGCGCCGTCGACGGTAGGTTCACCAGGGAGTGCTCCCACAGTAGTACAAACCTGGTTGAACAGACTGACATTCTCGTAACCAGGGCCTCGAGGCACAAGATTAGAGCAAACACCCTTGATGGTACGGAACTCATTCGATAGCAATGCCTCGAAGCTTTGTAATCGAAAATTAATAATTTTGAAGATATCAGTGATAATCACGAACCTATATCGGAAAGGCTATGAGAAAAGAAACAAAACGATGTCAAGTACATGCTACAGCTTGAAACTGAGTATAATTCACGTTGATGTACGTTATCCAGCGCAATGCTCCAATAATTGTAGGTTTGGGGGTCGTATAACCTGCATATCAATACATCAGCACATAATTATGTCATGAACAGGAGTTGCTGACCAGTGTGAAGTGCCATCGCGAGGACGGATAAGCCGGCGAACGTTTGTGCAGTTGCTGGCGATTTACATGCAGCTGCGAGTCCACGGAAATACGCTTTCATAGCGATAGCAATTGTCAAAACAAAGAGCATGAATATGCTGAACACGTTGTTAGTAGAATTTCGATCAGCACAGCCGTCACGCACAAGAATTGACTCTGTTTTATTGCGTGTTAGTTACGGCGAAAGTTTCTTGAGAGTCACACACCGCTGAGCGCTGAAGGCCGATCATAAAATACAGCACCACACCAGACACGGTGCCAGCTATGACAGTAATAGGAATATCAACCAATGTGAGGGCCATTGCTTCCATAAATGGGTGGTGCAGGGCAGCTCGTTTGTGCCTCAGGGTAATTGGGCGCTGGGCATACAAAGCTGGTATCTCGGTCATGGCATTCAGGCCAGTGGATAGCAATGCGCTGATTTGTTATCAGAAGAGATTTTATGTGCGTTGAAGGCACAAACACACAAATACATGACACCGCCGCGAGAGAAAAACGCAGACGTAGTGTCAGGCGTTTTCAGAAAGACGCTCCCAACGATGAGGGCTTGAAATAGCATAAACCTGGGCCAACACATCGACGTCAGGAAAAAACGAAGCTATCCGAATGATACATACACGATGGTCAAAACGGTAAAAAGCATGTTGCCCCTCAGGATCTGTAGGCGCCTGAGCATCACAGCGCGAGCCTGCATAGGTATACTAAGCATGTACGGGCTGGGGGGGG
>QFEU01007014.1:1732-12924 GCA_003316345.1 Tricholoma terreum | reverse complement strand
GGGGGGGGGGGGGTTAGATGACAGGAAACACGAAACATGTGGATCTCCCACCTCGCTTTCCTAAGTACATTTGCGTGCTCTTCTTGGGCACTCTCCATATACGCCAATGCCAGGTCAGGTTTCCCAACGAATTCAGAGCGATACAACTCTATATCGATCTGGTTAGCACGGCCAAGTTCGGACCTCTGGAAATAGTCTGCGAATTCTGCTGCTGTTCTTGGAAGCGACGTAACACCAGAGCGCGGTATTCGTCCAATGGGATTCGTCACAGAAACCAAAAAGTCAGCCGTCGTTTGTCGATTGGCAGGTTCGTACCTAGATGTCTGTTAGCATTCGCGTAAAGAAAATGCCTAGGATACTTGCCCCATATCCATGAAGTATTGCTTAGCCTGATCCACGGGACCGTAGTATGCCATCCGGCCCTCGTACAGAACGCAAACCTTATCAAAGTGCTTGTACAAAGACTCGCCTGCTTGGTAAAGGGAGAGGATAGACGTCAATCCGAATTTATCAGTGCCCATGCGCAAAGCGTGAATGAATTCAAGAGCCGTGCTGGCGTCAAGACCTCGTGTCGAGCTTTAAAAAAAAAACTGGTTCAGAGAAATGTCAATCGTTACAACATAACTTACTTATCCCAGCTCGTGATGCAGCTTCTTGTTGCTAGAGTCTCGGCGATCGACACTCGCTTCTTCTCCCCGCCGCTGATGCCACGTACCATTGCATCACCGACAGGCATTTTTCTAACGTGTTGAAGGCCCAAGATTTTGGTGAGGACATCAGTTACGAACTTTGTGTACTCCTCCCTAGAGTAGCCCAGGCGTGCATGCGGAGCCCGAGCCTTGGAAGCGAAAGTGAGAGTCTGATCGACAGTAAGGCTAGGGAAATGAATATCCTCTTCGGGGCAGTACTGGACGTCACCACGGAAGTACTTTTTATGGTCTTTGGGTGAGATGGAGTCGTAGTGGATGGTACCTTCAACGGCATGATACTCTTCGTGTAAGTTTGCCAGCGTCTTTAGCAAAGTAGTGCAGCCGGAACCTGGCCTTCCCAGAACCACTATGTGTCTTCGATTAACGGGCCCAAGATGTATAGCAAGCAATCGACGTACAAAGCATCTGACCAGGGCGAACTGCACCTTCGAATCCGCTGAGAATGTCGCGAACAGGTGGGTGGCGAATACCCTGGATGAGTTCGATAATTCTTGAGGGATTGAAAAGTGATCCCAGGGTAGGCTGGTACGAGGTGGAAGCGCCTAGCCCGACGACCCGAAGGTTGTGAAACATCACCCCGAGTTCCCTCGTTTTGATCCCCCCATCGTCCAACCTGATGTCAGTTAAGTCCTATTAACATAATGACAGTTCACACAAAAAGATAGATCTTACTTTCTGGCAATATGGTCCAATGTTTTCTCAACATCGACCCCATCGCTCGCGACAAGGCCTGGAGTACTATCTGATAAAGGGCCTGATCCTCTGGAGTCGCGCAAGTCACTCATAGAGAAGACTGTCATCGGGGTTATGCCTTGGAGAAGTGGGTGAGGTGGACAAAAAGGACGAAAGTCGTGCCCTCTTTACATGCTCCAGTCTATGACCGTGTTCGGTTTAGGCCCTTCAACATGATTGATGCCCCAGGAAAGTACTAGCAATGACAGCCCAAAGAAGAAAAAGAGACCCCCATATCAATTTCGGTCCGAACGTCGAAGCCATCGCTCGCGACAAGGCCTATAGTGATAAAGGGCTTGATCCTTTAGAGTCGTGCAAGTCACTCATGCCATCGGGGTTATGCCTCGCAGGATAAGTGGGTGATGTGGACAAAAAGGACGAAAGTCGTGCCATCTGGCCTTCTCATGGCGCAAACCATGTTCGGTTTAAGTCCTTCAATGTGATTGATGCTCCAGGAAAGTATAAATTTCATAGATAACCCAGGGATGGATATATGTAACTTGGCTTCACTGTGTGGCGTTATGGCTGAGTCGTATGTCAAAATTCAATTGAAGAACCTTTTGTTTGTGTTTGGCCTCAAATGAGTCAAAGCAGATGTCACACTAGTATCGAAAGAGTTTACGACGTATAAGTTACTTAAAATTCTGAGTAGCTCGTTACTCTTGCGGGGATCGACAATTAAGAGTGCCTAACGTTTTAAAGGCAGGCGCTAAGGACATGGTGAGATCGAAAATACAGCTAGCGTTGTTGTCTAGTAAGTCATTCAATCGTCCTACACTGCCATCTTGTCTCTTGTCTGTCTCCAGCCGGGCCTCGTTATGTCTCTCCTCCGACCTTCTCCAACCTCTGCTATGTTCGGGAGCGGGTTCTGGAAAATACTTCACCGTACCGATAGACTTCGTGGGCGAGACTGTTGTGTCGAATGCTCACCGGCGTGAAGCATTGAGGCGCTCGATAACTCCTAAGAGCGCCTAAGTGACACTGGCACCCTCCGAAGCAAAATCTATATCGCTGTCGGCTCTTGTTTGTCATATTCTCATTGTCAGCTGCAGTCATCTGTGGATGTTGTAGTCTGGTCGCAGTAGGGCGCAAAACGAGACCATCTCGGAGATATAACGCACGAGTGCCTGATCAAAGGCTTCCCTACAGCCCTGGGTGGGTAGTCTTGGAAACAGAATAACGTTTACGTCATGCATTGGTATCTTCGAAGTTCGTTGTATCCCCAAGCGACATCCTCTCAGATAAAGAATGTCTTTTGTCTGTCTGCCTCAGGCTTGTATGGTCGCGGTACCTTGATCAGGCAACTTAAATATGTCAGTATTCCACAAGATGCCAACTAAGGTTCGGTGTTCCTGAATCGTGGAATATCAACAAATCATGATGTCTATGGCGAATTTCGACGACCCCTTCTTTTCTCGCAATTTGTTCAGGACTAGTGTCTGGTGTTCCCACACCATATATATGAGGACAGAAATTCCCTTCCGGATGGTGTGCGGCCCACATGCCGCCGGAAACAACCACAATTCGCCGCTGCATAGCGCAGTTCTTTTTCGTCAAGGATATGCTGATATCAGATCATTCAGACACAATCACCTGCCCAGACCTCTAAGGTGGTGTTTCAACCCCTTCAAGCCCTACATGTTTGATGTTCAGATGAATACCACGTACTTGTCTCTTACATATCTGAGGTGGTGTTCCCGAGTATCGACGAAATTCCTATTGGCGAAGGTTGGGAACCTCGTGGCAGTAGCCTCGGAAACCCACGTCACCGGAACCCAAATAAGGTATTCCGATCACAACATAGCATCGTGGGAACATAAATTTGTCCAGGGGTGATCGCGCTTGCATTTCAAATTTCTTGTGGTATCAACTGTGAATACTTTTCCACCCTTTGCCAGCTGGATTCCGGCGTTCGGTGCAGGGAAGACAGGCTCTTCGTCGTAAGTCCTTAACAACGCGTTCACAGCTTGTACTGACCCTGAAAGGTGCCTCTTCACATACCCTTTTCTTCGCTTCACACCAAATGAAGCTGCACGTCGTTGCTGCATCGCTGGGATAACTGTCTGGACCACCCTCGACGCTAATCCATCATGACTACGCAAACCGATACCCCGGCACCACTTTCTCGTTTGGCTCGGATTGGTTTTGGTCTACCGTCGAGGTCCAATTCTGCGACTGTTCGACCACATAAAAACAAAGAGGGAGGCGCAGATGAAGAATGGTACATCCCGTACAATGGTCCTTATGAAGCCCCACGCGAGGATCCGCGGAAACGAAGTGAACGGGACAGCTGGGGGGACATGGTGTTGGAAAAGGCACCAGACGATGACATGGCCTTACCAGCGAGAAGGCTGCCCAGACGACATACCGCTCAATCTGATGCACGAGTTGGGGATGTAAGGAACCGCGTAGTTCGGAAGGGTGGTAGTGCTGCAGGCGACAATGACAAGAAGGAGGTTACCAGGGCCAGGAGTCAGTCAAATGTATCTGGCCGAACGGTATCATCTGGCACCGCGGACCATAGTCACTCCCACACCACATCCCAACGGCGTGGGTCAACAGTCTCGTCCACGCACCGCCATCCTGTTGCGTCATACATCAATTTGGATGCCTCTGGCGGTGTCGGCGAGTCCCCGATGCCCCAGAATCGCGGGCCTCAGGAGGGCAGCTCCACGCATCGCTCGAGCCTCTTCTCTTTTGGAGGGCAGGTGCGGAAGGGATCTAGTATATCTCGTAAACTGTCCCGTACCCCGCGTTCCAGTTCCCGTGGAATAGGGTACACGGTGGAGGCCAATCCCGGGACACATCGTCGTAGTTCGTCTACGGGGTCGAGCTTAAACCGGGACGTACAACCTGTTCAACCTAGACGCAGCAACACTGTTCAACAGGACCCACCCCATTCTCTAGTCACGGACAATGAAGATCTTTACAACTCATATTATGCAACACTCGTCGATGCCTCAAAACACGTTCATTCCGTGCAAGCTCGCACCCCTAGCACAGAATTCGCGTTCCAGAAAACTCATGCTCAACATCCATATGCCCAGGCGACCAATAAGCAGGTTCATAAGGCCGATCTCCCGCATCTTACATTCACCGACGTGTCATTGCCACCCAAAACTTCCGCCAGTGCCGATGCTGCGCACCCTTCTGCTCCACCAGTGTTCCCTGGACCAAGAACCCTCAAGAATTCAGTCTCCACTCCCGATCTCCGAATTGCGAGCAACCTGCCACTCAGCCGAAACAGACGTCTCCTACCGAAACCAAATGGTTTCAAAGATCGCTGGCTGTCTCCTGAGACATGGTGCGATGCTGTCCTCTTTCCACGTCCACGCCTCAAGCTGGAAGGCGAGCTGGATTTTGTCGGGAGCGAGCGTATCGTAAGTCCCCCTGGAAGCCCCATTCCACGGGAGTTTGCACGCACAGGAATTGAGCCACAAGGCAAGGGGAAGGGTGTGGCCTCGAGGGTGTTGGTACATTCGAGGTCACTTGCCGATCTGGTGAAAGTCTCTACGCCTGACCCTTCCTCTATGCCGAGTAGTCCGAATAGTCCGCAGACGTTCCCCACTGAGGGTTATCTTGCTCCTCCGCGTGACTCTCCAGAAATTCTAAGGCCGCCTAGACCGAAGAGTTTTGCCCACGATGACATATCACTGGTCCCTTCTGTAGCTCGGTAAGCGTCTTAATCCCGCATGTGTCGAATCTATTACTAATTGGGATACAATAGTGTTCTGGAGGAGGGACAACTACTCGACGACCAGCGCAATGAGTGGCGTGCCCAAGCCACGCAATCTTTCCAGAACAAACTGAGCCGCA
Organism: Tricholoma terreum; assembly: GCA_003316345.1. Classification (NCBI taxonomy): domain Eukaryota; kingdom Fungi; phylum Basidiomycota; class Agaricomycetes; order Agaricales; family Tricholomataceae; genus Tricholoma; species Tricholoma terreum. The sequence continues at coordinate 7,666 of QFEU01007014.1, read as the reverse complement.
GTATCTCGCGTTCACGGTCCAAGTCTCTTACTCAGCGGGGGCAGCGCAAAGACGAACTGCCCATAAGCAACGTCGACTTCCTCGCAACTCGAGCTTGTCTCGGAAATCAGTCTGTGGTGCCTAGCGTGTCTCCCCCGCTTTCGCAGGCGCCGTCTTCCTCGTCCCGCCATGGGAGCACCAGCAGGGGGACATTCGGCCGCGTCTCCCATTCACAGTCAAACTCCCTGTCCAAGACGTTGTCGAAGTCGTCCAAATCACACTCCCAGAGGCACTCGCGGACGGATTCATGGGGAAAATCTGCGCTCAAAGCTGCCAAGTCTGCGGCGTGTGGTAAGACGAGTGCTGATACTATTGCTTCGGAGGCCACGGCTGAGGTTGGTGGGTTGGAAAGTGTGCTAAAGAAGGATGAGACAAAGGTCATACGGCTCGCTGATCCGGCGCATATTCCTGTAGACAAGGGTGAGGCTGTCGACGACACATCAGCTAATTCCAAGCCCCCTGTGCCTTCGGATTCGACCGATGTGATAGTTGGTATCGCTCTGTCCACACCGCCTGATGACCCCTCGGAACCTATATCTCTGCCTGGGCATCCTTATGCACAAGGTGGCTTGTTTAGGTATAAAACCCATGGTCCCTCTACCCACTCTCGCCAGCAGGGTTCTGACTACGCTGGACCTCATCCGTCATTGACGGCTGGTCAACCGTCGGCGATCGATGTCTCTTCCCGCCACCGCAATCCCCCTCAAGCTGCTCATCCGTACGCTCGAATATCTCGTGATTCATTTTTTGATGGTGCTAGGATCGTACCCCATCCACGATCGGATAGTGATGTACTTCCACCTGCGAAGATGTGGGCTCAATGGTCGCCTGGCGTCATCCGTGAGATTCTTCCAAGCGACATCCAGTACTCTCCTTACTTACCGGACACCATCCCTTCGAACTCCAAAACAATGAATGATAGTAATGCAGTGACCGCTTACGCGCCGCGCCGACAGCGAAGTAAGGACAGTGGATTAGGAACTAGCGAGGATCACACTATGATAACAGAGCGGGAATTCAGTCAACGCCAGGCCCTTGCAACTGCAAAGCGTATTCATCGAAAGCCTGTCCGATACGATGATACCTACCCATTGTCCTTGACCCAATCTCAGAAACCTTCTGATTCCTCCTCGAGCTATGCTGCCCCGTCTTCACCGCTCGAACCCTCGGCGCCTCTCGATCAACGAAACGTGTCCACCAGCGCGGATGATCTTCGCGCTACCACCGCATCACCTGGGGCAACTTCTGCAAGTTCATCTCCTCCGCGGCTCTTTGGCAGTCTCGACGACTTAGACAGCTATCGTGACTTGTTTTACAAGTCTCCTCGTGGGAAGGAAAAGGAGCGGTCGGATGAATTTGGAGCATCGGGGTCATTTACATGGGAGGGAAGTCCCGATAGACGAGGAAGTGGCCTGACTAGCTTAGCTCGTCAACTAAGCCAAGAGTTTCATCAGATAGCTGCGGAGCGGGAGAGCTATTACTCCCATACAAGCACGGCTGGATCCCAGCACAGCGCGTTTTTCCGCAGGCCTGAGCATCCCGGCCTTGAATTCGTATTCGAGGAAGTTTCCCAGTCCGAGTCGCAAGGCGATGCATTACCCACAGACATCTCCTCACTGGCAGCATTTCACCCTTCGGTAAACATTCCAGAAGATGTATCGCGTTCTTCTTTGGAAGTGGATCCAGATGAAGATGAAACAGGTCAGCATCATATCTCTGAATACTCGTTGCACAAACTCACTTTGATTTCTCAAGAAATGTATAGGGTTGGTTTCGTCGAGTCATCTTTAACTCCACCTGCCACAGCAAGCGACCGTCGGTTATCGCTAACTGGCGATATGTCTTTCGCTCACGAGCAGCTTCGTCATTCGCCAGATGCCCTGATCCCCGAACCTCTACCCCATTCTTCGTCAACTTCTGGTCTACAACCAACATCCGCCAACCCAACTCGCAGCAGCTATCTGACTACTTCTTCTGCATCCCGCATATCCGGACTCTCGGACTTCCCAGCGCCACCGAAGCACACGTCGCTCCTTAGTTCATTTTTTGACGAAGCTCTTTCGCAGAGGGATTCCCGTTCCTCTCCACCTCCTTCCATTCCCTCACACGGACAAGATAATCGCCTTACCTTTGATGGGTCTAAAGACATCGAGGAACTCGTGACTGCATTATCATCTCAAGCATCTCATTCATCTCATACACATACCTACACCCAACATTCATGATTGGGTATCGATCTTTACGCTACACTACTGTACTTTCACTAGTTTTTTAATCTACCTTGTACATATGGTCTTCAGGTGTTTCACTGGGTTTAATTCCAGGACTAGGGGTGATATTGACTGTGATTCGCCGTTCGATGAATACCATGTATCTTGAGAAACATTCCAATGAGAGCAAGAATAAGTCATTATGTCATATACAATATAGGATTACATAAATAGCAGCGAAACTCGCGGAGCTGAGTGCTAAAAGATTTGAACGACCTCCTCGGACTTCACGTTCTGGTGTCGCGTGGGTCCAGGAGTCCATAAGACTCATACACCATTGTGACTTCTCGCAGTTCGTCTTCGAACTCACTCTCGATCATATTGCTGTGGCCCTTCTGCACCCATTTAGCAGGGTTGGCTGTGACATCCTCGCGCAAATGGCACAACCGAATCGCCGTTTGCCACCCAATTTTTTCACCTTCCTCGAAAGATATTGGAGTTGGCCTGAGGACAACCTGAAGATACCCTAATCGTAACCACAGCGGGACATTGTACGCCTTTCCAAGCACTATTCTGACGATCGGGTCGGCCCGAGCCGTCGAGAGCTGAAGGATAGCAAGCTCTCGAATAGCGTCCATATTCCACATTGTTGAGAGTTTTAACACGGAAATCCACTCTTCTTCGGATCTTGTGGGGTTTAACTGTCTGAGATGTACGCATAGATGTCCTATTTTATTCTGACCGAGGAAGACACGGGACTCACACTGGCAGGGGGTACAACACTGTTAACAGCCTCTGGAAATCAACGCAGCTGATTCCCTCCAGTTTAAATGGCATCTCTTCAATCGATCCTTCGAGCTCGTCCGTCTTGGGGAGCGAAAATACGGCGTTGAATACATCGGAATAACGCATGAACTGGTATCTTGGAACTTTGAAGAGTCGGCGCTCGACCTGCAGTCCGCAGGTTGTTGGATTTCTGGGGTGGGCGCTGAGTGATTCTGGAGCCTCACCTGAAAAATGAGAGGCTCTGAGTCGAGGTAGTAAAGATCATCTCGTTCTGGGAGACTACTGGACGTGCGGGGGTTCTTTTCGAAGTTGGACATCGTCGACTTGACGGAGGAAATACGTTGGTAACGAATAGGGGAGCTGAACGACCTGGACTCGACGTCCACAGCGCAGCGACACACGCTTCATTCTCATTTTACGCCTCATGTCGTCCGCATGTACGGCTTGAACAAGAGAGCACGTCTGATTATCATTGGCGTCCGATTGATCACTCAACGTGGCACACTTCTATCAGCATCGGAAGCTGATTCCTCGCAGGTACTAGACAACGGAATTTGGAGTTGCTTTCGCACATGTTATGACTGCCTTTAACGGACCGTGGAGGCAACCTCTTCCCCACTACACAAGTTATTGAGTGGTGCAACACGAGAATCATTGTGCGCACCAGGAGTAGGTAAGTAAGTATCCATCTCTGGAGAACTGATTTGTGACCACAGAGCAGGTCTACGGGGTCAATGTCCTTTTACGGACTACAGACATACCTTTTCCTGGGTTAAATTTAGGTATCCCAGATCAAGGCAACAAAATCCGACATCACTCACTTTCCAGGTAGAGAATCAGATTCCACGAGATTCATCTAGAACATGCTGAATAACTTGTGCTTGTAAGGAGGCCTAGGGGATTCAGACTGAGAGGATAGTTTGTGTGGAGATATCAAAGCGGTGCACACCGTCAGGGCTGCTCGGAACGTGGCTTGAGTACACGAAGTTTGGGACAGTCCTTGGCATGGGCCTTCCGAAAGTATCTTTTAACCTGTCGAAAAGGCCGAGCGAGCTAACTTGAATGACGAGAGAATGTACAGATCTCCGGAACTTCCGCACTGTCTTCAGAGTAGACGTAGAGCCGATCAGAAACGGTGCCGAACAACTTGAAAGCAAAATCGTCCCATGAGTTCTCATTAGCGAGAGCGAGCGTGTGTCCCGTCCCGCAAGCAGGGTGTACGCTTCTAGAGCTTCAGCCATGGGTGGCTTACGCTGGCTGTTACACGATCCTGAGGCTCAATGCACCTATCAAGTCTGTGGCTCTCAGAATGGACATCCTACATCAGGAGTTCAACGATATTTTGACATAGCCATATAATGTAAAAAAAGAAGAATAATAACAATATTTTCTCCAATTCTTGGGAGCTGGTTTATCAAGGTAGATATACATCGGTTGGGTTGGTGGAACAGCAATAGTGTACCATGATTTACATCATTTGCTGGCATGTATCTACCCCAAACAGTAGCAGGGCAGACGGCAGTGCCTCAATCGACCATTCCTGCAAAATAGTAGAATGCTAGATTATGTTAGGTAATATTTCTGAACTTCTTCAGATATATAACTTAGTCCTCCCATCTCCCAACCTGCAACCTCGGCAAGTCTCACGTGGGTCATGAACCTAGTCAGACGCAAAAGTTGGACACACCCTCCTGACGGCCGTAACCTTGGCACTTGTGATTCATGGTGCGCGTTTAATCACGCTTAAGACCACATCATTGTTTGCTAACGCCATCGATACTTACTTTTGGTGGATCTTCACCTGGTTTGCAAGGTGGACTGGGATTGCTCGAGTGCGGAGGTATGGCGGCAAGAAGGCCTTTGGCTCAAGCTGCACTGCGGCCAGCCTTCGGATTATGATAGGTGGGACAATACTCACAAGAAGCTCGCACATTACTCGAATGTCAAGAGCCGACGGATATGGAGTAGTTGTGCGGCGGCACATAGCTATCAGCTCTACGATTATGGCCAACCTCTCCTGGACAACACCTTTGGCGAATCTTTGCCTGGCTCATAAGGCGGACTGAGATTGCTTGAGCGCGGAGGTGTGGCGGCAAGAAGGTCTTTGCCTTATGCTGGATGGCCGTCACCCCTTAGGTTCTGATAGTTGAAATGATATTTACAGGAAGCGCACACTATTTCAAGGGAGTGACAGATACATTATTGAAATGCTGGTGTTCTATCTAATTAGCTAAGTATTGGTAATAGATTCGTTATTCCGAGCCTTCATTGCTGCTCGTTTTGCTTTGATTTTGGCTATGACACTACTGGTGCTGGCTGGGCGTTGAGATGAGGTATAATACGACGGAAAGATCTGACTAAGGCCTGAGTCAGAAAGGCTTATATCAAGATGTTCTTCTCACCAGTTCCACCACGTAGCAAGCTCTTTGACCTCTTCCTGTTCATCAGGGTCCTCAAAAAGGTCAAGAATAGAATTGTAAAAGCGTTCCGAGTCGGTGGCAAGATCTGTTCGTGAGAAAACTGGTGATGAGCTAAGGGCAAAGCGGACCTAACAATATGATCAGTATGGTGCAATCGGGGTGCAACAGGAAAATGACTTGTGTTGCAACATATGCAATTGAAGGGAGGGTGATGCAAGTCATTCCATGAATCCGCGCATTACCGGAACAAGTGGCTTTGGCTTCCTTGTCAACAGAGCTAGGAGAGGTGAATATATGTTTGTAGGCCTGGGTTTTCAGATGAGCTTGAAGTTACGCAATGACAATAAAACACATCAATGTACCTTCACAAGTAGGGTGCTGCGAAAAAGGCCTTTCCAAGGGTCATTTGGATCATGAGAATTACCATGGTACAGAAATACCGGCCACTCGTCTCCACTCATGGTCAACTCTCCTGACCT
>QFEU01006994.1:0-15383 GCA_003316345.1 Tricholoma terreum | reverse complement strand
GTCAGCATTGGGGTCATTGATGTTGGTGTTTGGGGTCAGCATTGATGTTGTTGGCATTGATGCCGGAGGTGCTGGTGTTGCCAACGCCAGTGGGAGGTGTGGTGGTGGTGGGTGTCATTGTCGTCGCATTGGGCTTGTCGTTGCCATGTCACCACACACCCCATATGTACTCCATGAGCAGAGGGGGCTCATGGCAGCAGTGCGAGGTGTGGTGGTGGTGGGTATCGTTGTCATGTTGGGCTTGTCATTGCCATGTCATCTGTTAGCTGTGGATGATGCAACATGGGTGGGGGGTGCTTACCTGGGCTGTGTTCTCCTCATCATCCCCATTCCAGTGTCCCATCATTCTTGCTCCCCTCATTGTCCTCACCATCATTCGTAGCACCCACAATCCACCCTACAAACAGTTGCTCGCAATGCTGGAGGCAGGTGCTCGGTCGTTGCTGTCGTTTCAGGCTCCTTTGCTTCTTGCTTATTTTGTTGTGCCTCAGTGATCCACCCTGTGAGCAGAGGCTCGCAGCAGTGGGTGGCAGGCATGTCTCATTTCGGGGGGGTGTAATGTCGTTATCATCACCTTAGAACCTAATAAATGAAGTTACTTGTGAATTAGTATCAAAAACACGAGGAAAGGAACATAAAAAAACTTACTGAGGGCCCAAACAACACTAGACATCATTTGGGCCCATCCTGTTTGTGACATGGCAGAGTTGTGGCCATGCGTCAGTTGCTGGGGTTGTGGTGGAAGTGGAAGTGGTGGGAAACAGAGGTGGGAGGGGAGGCGGCGTCAGTGCCAGTGTCAGTGTCGGTGTTGAGGGGAGTGGTGGTGGGTGATGGTGGGTGATGTTGTTGGATTTGGCAGTGTGTGACAATCAACAAGGTCATGTGTTTGGCTGCAAATACAACCAAGTGGTCTGTGCATGGCCACAGGGTATATAAACCCTCGCAAATCTCTCACAAACTTCAAGGGTTGTCCTCATTTTAATTACTATTAATTACATTTTGAATTTATGATGTGGACAACTGATGGTTCAGTCCAGGACTGGTTCAAATCAGTCTTGGATGGTTTTCTTTGTATACATGAGCTGAGTGAACCGTGAACCGGACTGCTTCAAGACCTGGTTGAACCGGAACCAATGGTCCTATAGGACCAGTTACAAAGTTGGTTTGGTTTGGTCTGGTCCTCAGTTCTTGGGACTGGACCTCAAAGCACTAACGGGGTAAGGAGATGTGTGTGGAATACAGGGTGTATCTTCTACTGCGGCGGGAGGTGTAACTTGTCTGAAAGCAGTGAAATGACTTCAATGATTGGAAAGGGTCCTTTTCATTTAGAAGCAAGTTTTCTAGTTGGGTAAGGTAATTTGAGATTCTTTGAGTCAAGCCAGACTTCATCGCCTTTCTTGAAAGGGATGAACTTCTGTGTGATTTGTTCCATCATGGTTTGGCATGCAAGTTCATGTGCTGCTTGTGCTTCATGTCGAGCACAGAATAGAAGTGAGAGTCTAGTCTCTGCTTCAGGTACATTTGTTTTTGGGAATGCTGTTGGGAGTGCTACTGGTTCATAACCCATCATGAGGTAAAATGGTGAATGTTTTACTATAGAGTGGATTTTCTGATTATGGGCGAATTTGGCGGTAGGGAGATAATGTCTCCAAGTTTTGGGTTGGTTTGAACAAAACATTCAGAGGTAAGTTTTGAGTTCTTGATTAACCCGTTCTGTCTCGCCATCGGTTTGAGGGTGATAGGCCATACTCATGGCCAGTTTAACCCCTAGGAGTTTTCCGAGTTCTTGGAATAGATTTGAGGCAAAATGGGGATCACTATCAGAAATGACTTTGTCAGGTAGTCCAAATCTTGAGTAAACCTTTTCGTAATAAAGGCAGGCCGCATCAGCAGCTGTGAGTGTTTTGTTTGTCAGTATGAAAATTGCTGTTACATCCGTAACTTCGGACGGACTTCCGATCAGAAACCTGACGGGAACTCCATTCGGCTGTACGTTTATATTACTGTTTCATTGTTACACTTATTACATCACGTTTGACATCACTCATTAATACCAGTAGCTTAGTTACATTACTATGACCAGTGCTCGGCTACCCACGTCAGACTTTCTCAGAAACACTGCCTCGATATTTACTTAGTATAAAGCTTAGCTACTTTCACTTGTATTAGGCAGTTTGAATATCGACCAAGTCACACCCCAGTTCTCCCGTTCATCTTAAGTTCCAGTCTTAGGACTTCCCTCGGAACTCTGTTCTAGTTCACATCCCTGTCTTGAAGTTAGGACACCAAGCGATCTGAAGGGCACAACTTCTTACAAGTTGAAGCCAAGTCCTTTTTGTTAATCTATCGGACTTCTGTTCGGAACTCTGATCAGACTCCCAGCCCAGCACAGTACTTAACAATTGCCCCCTTAGTAGCATTTTGGTCTATCACAACCATAAGACTATCAAATTCTTCACTCTCTGATAAATCGGTAATAAAATCTGTAGTTACCACTGCAAAGGGGCACATGGTTATTGATTTAATTGGGGATAAAGGTGGAACTGTCAGGTGAGTGACAACTTTCATTTTTTGGCAAGTGGCACAGCCCATAACAAAGGTCTTGATAAAGACCGTCATTTCTGGCCACCAGTAGTCTTGTCAGATTAGTTCTAGTGTTTAGAATTGCCCTGGATGTCCTGCAGGCAAGGTATCATGATATTGTTCTATGATTCGTTGTTGTAGGGTTATGTCCATGGGGACATAGCATCGGTTTTTGAAAAATAATAGTCCATCTTTGAGTTTCCAGTCTTCCAGTGCTGATTTTATTGGTGGTATTCCTCCCATTTTCAAAGCTTTTACTGCTGTTTTTACCAGTTCATCCTTCATTAATGCGATAACCAGTAAGTCTTTTGTTTCAATGTCAATGGTTTTTATGAAAAGTTCGGCTGGGAGGAGAGTCATGTCTTTGTTGTTGTTATCCTCATCTGGGAGAAGATCATGTCTCCTGGATAGTGTGTCTGACTATATCATTTGGGATCCTGGTACATGTATGAGTTTCATGTCATCAAGCAAGAGTAATAGGCTCCATCTCGCTTGTCATCAATTATGTTTCTGAGCTGTCCTGAAATATGTTAAGTTTTTGTGATCAGAAAGGATTGTAACCAGATGTTGGGATCCTTGAAGATAATGCCACCATGTTTCTAATGCTCAAATAATCCCAAATAAATCTCCATTGTCATCTTGTTGATGGAGAACTGCTCCCATAGTGAATTTCAATGTGTTGGATTCTATAGTAAATGGTTTTTTGGGATTAGGCATTAATAAGACAGGCATTTCAGAGAATTTCTGTTTGAGAGCATCAAAAGCCATTTGGCATTCAGTGGTCCATTAAAATTTCTTGTCTTTCTGAGTTAAGGCATTTAGAGGTTGGGCTGTTTCTGTGAAGTGTCCAATAAATCTTCAATAAAAGTTTCCGAATTCCAAAAAGGATTGGACTCCTTTTACATTCATTGGTGCAGGCCACTCATATTCCTGCAAGTTTCATTGGGTCCATGGCAATCTTGTTCTCACTAATAATTAGCCCTAAATACTCCACTTCTGTGGCATCAAATTTGCATTTTTCTGCTTTAAGGAATAAATTGTGCTCTTTAAGTCTCTGTAAGACTCTGAGAGTTCGTTTTTGGTGTTCCTCAGGATCTTTTGAAAAGATTAGGATGTTGTCCATATAGATGATTATCCATCCTTCATTCAGCATGTCCTTAAAGATGTTGTTCATCATTGCTTAGAAGGTTGCCAGTGAGTTGCATAGTCTAAAGAACATCATGGTAGGTTTGAATAGTCCTTTAGTTGTTTTGAACATGCCTTTCTATTTGCCTCCTTCTTTTATCCTGACATTGTGATATCCCCAACAAATGTCAGGTTTCGTGAAAAGTTTTGCTCCTTTCAATTTGTCAAGAAGGTTGCTGACCAATGGGAGTGGATAGACATTCTTTGTTGAGGTATCGATAATCTTGACAAGATCATAGTGCATCAGAATCCTTCTTTGATATAAAGAAGAATGGTGATGCCATGGGAGATTTTGAGGGTCAAATGTAAGGTTTTCATCAAGGAATTCATCCAATTTCAGTTGTTTGGCTGGGGTTAAAGGGTATACTTTGCAACCTTTAGGGATGAAATCTGATTTAAGATCAATGGCATGGTCCCATGGTTGTGATTCAGGAAATTGTTCCAAAGCCACCTTTTCGACTACCATTTTGTATTCCTGATAGGCTTTCGGGAGGAGATCATCCAATGATTTCTTGTTTTCAGGATTAGCTTCAGTGTTGTTGTGTGTAAGCTGTTGCAAAATGGATGTTTTTGCTCTGATCCACATGTTTTGTCCATAAGAGTATCACACTGTATTCTTTGTCTTAGTGATTCTTCAAATTCCTAAAGTATCCTTCATGCAAGAATAGTTTGAGTAATCGTGTTTGTTGGTAAGAGGTGACTTGCTTGGCTCAAAAATGCCAATGACTGGTTCTCCTCTGCAATATGCTATAACCAGATTGTTATGCTCAATGACTTCTTCCTGTAAATAGTTCACTTTTTCTGGTTCCACATTCTCAGATATTGAGGTTACTTCTTCTTCAGAAGTAATTGTTGGGGTTGGTGTTTCCTTTTCAAGTATTTTCTCAATTAGAGGTCCATCGGTGCTTGGGTTCTTTGATAAAATCAGTGCTTCTTCATCAGGTATTTCTTCAATAGTAGCTTTTCTAATCACTGTTGGTTTTACAAACAGAGTGTTTGCAAGCTTTTGGTTTAGGATGCAAATTTGATTAATTTGTTCCCTCATGGTAGTAGGAAATCAATTTTGAATTGTTCCTTCGGTCCAGTCAACAACAGGGTTGTGTTTTCTTAGCCATGATAAGCCTAAGATCAATATGTTTTCCTCTAGTCTGGTGACGTAGAACATAGTCGGGATGATTTTTCTATTGATGTTTAGATCAAGAATGGTTTTGTGCATCATTACTCCTTTCTTGTTAAGACTTCCATTTATGTTTCTAGTGGTGATGGGTTTTCTGAGTTTGATGAGGGGAATGTCATGGAGTTCCACAAATGAATGATCCATGAATTCTCCACTGGTGCCAGGGTCTAGTAGGGCTTGGGTTTCGACAGTTTGTTTCCTTAATAGCATAGTGACTGGCAAAAGCATTTATTGGAGTCGCATATCGGCTACAAGTACAGAGGAAACAGTCACTTCAGAGGGATCAGATGTCATACTGAGCCTCCGGATTAAAAACCCTCCTTTTCAAACATTTCAGCAATTGCTTCCTTTTCATCATCTTCAAGTTTATCATCATCAAGGATGGCACAAATCTTCTGGGCTGGAGTTTTTCCTTTGAACTGTCTGAAGGCTCAACGAGATGGAGACTTCTCTCCTCTATGTTTTGAGGATAGATGTCCTGGTTCATGGCAAATGAAACATAATCCTTTTCTGATATGTTCCATTTGTTCTTGTTGGATAAGGCAGTCAACATCCATAGCATTAGTGTCACAAGTTGGAGTAGGGGTTGCAGTTGGCACAGAAGCAGATTCATATGATCGCAAATTCATCCCTCCTTTGATTCGTTGTGTGATAGTGCAAGCCCTTCTCCAATTTCTGTTGAACTTGGATGCCACCTCCTTCCATCCTTGGAGTGTCTTGGGTGGAGTTTCCATCATGAAGACTTGTTCTAATAGTTTCAGGTGTAACCCATTGATGAAATACTTGATGAGTGCTGCATCCTCAGTGATATTGGTTCGGTTGGCAATAACTGTAAACTCTGCGATATATTCTTCAATTCGTTTTTCTCCTTGTTTGAGAGTGCGGAGTTCCATCTTGGCAACTCCTCCATTATTGATGGGTGAAAAAGCACTTAAGATAGTTTTCTTGAGAGCTTCAAATGTTGAAAAGCCACTTTTGAAGTATTTGTCAGTTTCAGCTAATTTCCAGGCTGCTGCTACTCTAGTGTTCATAAATGAAAGTGTGAAAAGAATCTTTTTTTCATTTGTATCATAGATTCCTGAGTTGACCCTGAGATAGATTTCACATTCTTGAATGAACTTCTGAGTTAATTTCCTGTCTCTATTGAAGTCGGAAGGGGATTGGACTTTGACTTCTTTGGACGTAGAGGTGGTAGTTGTTGGATTAACCATTGTGTCAATTGTGAAAGGGTCAAGTGGAAGAGTAGAGGTAGTTGGTGTAATGGGTCTTGATCCATATACTTGTTCATAAGTTGGTTCGACTGATGATCTGGGTCTGAGTAATTGATCAAAAAATTCTTTCAATTGATTTATCTCTCTTTGAACTTCTCATTGGTACTGTTCTTTACTAGTTTCTGCTGCTGGGTCTTCCTTTGGCAGAAGTTTGTCTGGTAGTGGCTCGTCGCTGGCACTGTATATCCAAGTCTTTTGGGTTTTGCTAAATCTAATGTGTCTTCCGTTAAGCTTGCCGCTTCCTGTGAGGTGGTTAGGTGTATATCCTAGTGGTGGGTGGTGGACTGATTGTTTGACCAGGGCTTCCAGTCTTGTCCAAGATGTGGTGTTTGAGTGGGTATGCCTGAATCTAAATAGGTTGGTAATTTGATCAGCTTGACCTTTTGTTAAGGGCAATAGCCTATAACTCAGATCACAATCTAATCAATCAACACACAAGGCTTTCGGGCATTATCTAATCTGATGAACAGCAGAGGCTTTCTGTGTTCGAGGTCAAACGATGACGTTAGTTGCAACTAAGTCGAGTGAGATCTGACTATAAGCGTTATATTGCCTAGGTCAAGCTAGAGAGCTTTGACCAACTATACTACAGTTTATATACTATAGGCTGTGGCTATACAATCCTTGAAACATATGAGTCAACTACATAGCTTGCCTAGTCATCAAGCATAAGTAAGAGTCGAGACAAGTAAGTATGAGTTGTATAGCTGTACATGAATCAAGATAAGTCACAAGAGATAAATATGGCAGGCCCAGTAAATAGTGATCGAGATAGCAAGAATAAAAAAATTTGTAACAAGTTCATTTCTGGAATCATTGTTCTCGTCAGTGTCGTCAGTGTTGGGTTTGTCATAGTCAGAGTCCAGGAGATGCTCAAAGGTGTTACGAGTCAATCCTGAGTCAAATCCCCATTTTCTGGATGCTCTCTGAGCAGCACCAGGATAACTTGGGCATAACTTGCACTAGCATGTAATAAATATTTTATTTTATTTTGCTCCAAAATCTGGATTTAGTCATGTGACCCTTGAAATTTTGGACATTGTATTTTTACGCTTTTCGACCCTACTATATCACCCAATTGGTCTGAAATCTCCCATAGAGTCTGAAATCGAATTTTCATATTTTACCCACTGGCTCAATCCTCCCGGGGTTTTTCAGCTTTGCGAGTAATACTGTTGACCCATAAGATTGTACAGTGACTAAGGTGTGCATGGATGGGAAGTGCACCAAGCAACCAGCCGGTCCCATCAAAACAGGTAGTTGAGTGAAATATGCCTCCAGCATGCTGTTCTTGAGCTCTGCAAGAGCTGAAAAAATTCATGTAGCATTTTAATGTCATACATAATGTATTCCAGTACTCACTTCATGATATTCCCTGAGATACTGGTACAACCAGTATATCATGTGATCACACCAAAGTCCACCATCTCCATTCCATGCCATGTCTGTCCTACTGATGCTGAATATAAGTAGGTAAATCCCATTTAATAAGGTATGCAATTATCCTTGATTTTTTCTAGCTCTTCCAGGGCTCGAGAACAGCGTGCTGGAGGCAAATGTCACTCAACTACCTGTTTTGATGGCACCAGCTAGTCACTCGGTGCACTTCCCGTCCACGCACACCTTAGTCACTGTACAATCTTATGGGTCGACAGTATTACTCGCAAAGCCGAAAAACTCCGGGAGGATTGAGCCAGTGGGTAAAATGTGAAAATTCGATTTCAGACTCTATGGGAGATTTCAGACCAATTGGGCAATATAGCACTTTCCTTCCTAATCCAAAATCCCTGGCTGCCAAAGTCAAAACTGAGCCCGGCCCAGAGAGGCCGTTTTTTAGTATCCGACACTGTACGAGTTCGCCTGGGGTGTTGTCACGCTCCCTACCTCGATCGAAGGAACGAAGTATATACCGAATGTAATTCACGTACCTGGTGCGTCTCTCCTCTCTCTATTTGGATTTATCATGACAACCGAAATCCATAGACACGACCAAGCACTCGCTATCACTCACAATCATGAGATCATTGCTCGCTACAGGAGCAGGCACAGTAGGTTTCACTCGCTAATATTCGTTCCTCTAATTCATCGTGCTACGTCCAGTGGCATTTCAAGTTTCATACAACACATACCTGAAGATAGCCCATTGAGGGTCGAAGCTTTAGACTGATCTGATTGTTCTATCCGATACAAGCCACGATCCCAGGTGAGGATAACATTCAATGTGTTATCATCAAGGTCCAAGTGATTGACGGAAGGCCAGCCTGCGTACGTTTGTATCTATCGGTCTACTTGTCAAATGACGAAACTTCCACTTGTGTGGAGAACATCTTTCGAATTAGATGTACTTGCAGAAGTACAACTGCGAAAATGCGTTATTATTGATTATTGCCTAGACCCCAGTCCAAGAGGCTCCAGCGATAACACAGAGTCAGCGCACGAGATTCACAGCAATTTTACGCTACAAATCATGGCGGGGCTTGCACTACTCTGCTTCCGCTCGAGTACCTTCAAGTTATCTGCCGACCATCTTCGGATCGTCCGTATCCAAATTCTCCCAAATTATCGACTCACAAGCGTGCTATAGAAATTTCTCGAATGAAGAGTGCAATTCTGGGCTTGAGGATGAGCAACGAGAGGAGGAGTCGTGAATCTGAGGGGCTGATAGAGAAGAATAAGTGTGTGCGACTGAAGTGGAGGAACTTGAGACTGTTGCGTATTTCTTCAAGGTTGCCTGATCACCGTGGAGGTGATTGAGAATGTCATCCATAACGTCATGTGGGACGAGTGGTCTGGAGAAAGACGTGTGTATTGAATGACGGTAGATAGTATTCCAAAGTTTTATCTTGTCACCCATGGGATGGTCGACGTCAAAAGTTGGTTGAGTTGGCTTCGACTAGGATGGAAAAATACATAAATACAACTGTACAGATGGCCGTGCATGGTCTGGGAAATCAAGTAGAAGTGTGACAATACATCCAATCCTGTCCATGAACAAAATTCTTCAAGTCGAGCTTTGTTACATCCCCACCCATGATTATGATGTTATGAGACCATATGAATCGAAGCCTATTAGCATGTGGCACCCACAGAATCAGCTCAGAATCACAGCTGATTGCCCATCCGTCCTGGTTGGGTGGATGGCTTCTGAGGATAAATGACTTGATGCTAGGGGGTGCTGGAGGAGTGCCACTGACTGGGCTACCTGCCTCAGCGTGCCAGATATTAACGTTGTGGTCATAAGATCCAGGAACGATGTGCTTCCCATTTGGTGGAAGTGGAACAGATGTGACCGAGCCTGTATGACCTTCAAACGGCCCAGCGATGATGCTGCCTGCCTCAGCATCCCAAATCCGAACAGTGCTGTCATGGGATCCAGAAACGACGCGCTTCCCATCTGGTGAGAACGCCACAGATGTGACCGAGCCTCTATGACCTTCAAATGGCCCAGCGACGATGCTGCCTGCCTCAGCATCCCAAATCCGAACAGTGTTGTCAAGGGATCCAGAAACGCCGCGCTTCCCATCTGGTGAGAACGCCACAGATGTGACCCAGTTTGTATGATCATCAAACGGCCCAGCGACGATGCTGCCTGCCTCAGCATCCCAAATCCGGACAGTGTTGTCATGGGATCCAGAAACGATGCGCTTCCCATCTGGTGAGAACGCCACAGATGTGACAAAGAGTGTATGACCTTCAAACGGCCCAGCGACGATGCTGCCTGCCTCAGCATCCCAAATCCGAACAGTGTTGTCATAGGATCCAGAAACGACACGCTTCCCATCTGGTGAGAACGCCACAGATGTGACCAGGTCTGTGTGACCTTCAAACGGCCCAGCTACGATGCTGCCTATCTCAGCATCCCAAATCCGAACAGTGTTGTCATAGGATCCAGAAACGACGCGCTTCCCATCTGGTGAGAACGCCACAGATGTGACCCGGTATGTATGACCTTCCAACGGCCCAGCGACGATGCTGCCTGCCTCAGCATCCCAAATCCGAACAGTCTCGTCTCCAGATCCAGAAACGACGCGCTTCCCATCTGGCGAGAACGCCACAGATGTGACCGAGTCTGTATGACCTTTAAACGGCCCAGCTACGATGCCGCCTGCCTCAGCATCCCAAATCCGAATAGTGTTGTCATGGGATCCAGAAACGACGCGCTTTCCATCTGGTGAGAACGCCACGGATGTGACCGAGTGTGTATGACCTTCAAACAGCCCAGTGACGATGCTGCCTGCCTCAGCATCCCAAATCCGAATAGTGTTGTCATAGGATCCAGAAATGACGCGCTTCCCATCTGATGAGAACACCACAGATGTGACCCGGTGTGTATGACCTTCAAACGGCCCAGCGACGATGCTGCCTGCCTCAGCATCCCAAATCCGAACGGTGTTGTCCTCAGACCCAGAAACGACGTGCTTCCCATCTGGTGAGAACGCCACGGATGTCACCGAGTCTGTATGACCTTCAAACGGCCCAGCGATGATGCTGCCTGCCTCAGCATCCCAAATCCGAACAGTGTTGTCAAGGGATCCAGAAACGACGCGCCCCCCATCTGGTGAGAATGCCACAGATGTGACCCAGTATGTATGACCTTCAAACGGCCCAGCGACGATGCTGCCTGCCTCAGCATCCCAGATTCGAACAGTGTTGTCCTCAGACCCAGAAACGACGTGCTTCCCATCTGGTGAGAACGCCACGGATGTGACCGAGTGTGTATGACCTTCAAACAGCCCAGCGACGATGCTGCCTGCCTCAGCATCCCAAATCCGAACAGTCCCGTCCCCAGATCCAGAAACGATGCGCTTCCCATCTGGTGAGAACGCCACAGATGTGACCCAGTCTGTATGACCTTCAAACGGCCCAGCGATGATGCTGCCTGCCTCAGCATCCCAAATCCGAACAGTGCTGTCATGAGATCCAGAAACGACGCGCTCCCCATCTGGTGAGAACGCCACAGATGTGACCGAGCCTCTATGACCTTCAAACGGCCCAGCGACGATGCTGCCTGCCTCAGCATCCCAAATCCGAACAGTCTGGTCCCAAGATCCAGAAACGACGTGCTTCCCATCATGTGAAATTGCAACACAATTGACCCCCTTCACATGGCCTCTGATGATCGTGTGCATATCCGCCCAGTGAGTATCTCGACCAGCAATAACTGAGAATGTGCGCTGGAACTGTTGCTGAAAGTGCACCGCAACGCGTGACCCCAAAGGTGTAAATGGCAGTGCCGATAGATAGATGTGAGGAGCACTAAGGGAAATTGGCTCATGAAACCTTGACGCAAACTGTGCCATGTCTGCGGCAAATGCTGACAATTCGTTGTCATGTCCCTGTCAAGAATAACGTTTCTGTTGCACAAAGAAGAAAGTGCCAGTCCTCACCCGGATGACATCGGTTGCAATTCGGAGTGCTGGAGATGCTGTCATGACCATCCCCGTTAAGCTCAATACTTCGAGCCAATACAGACTTCGCTTATACAGGAAGTCTTCCAGGAAACTCTTCATCTTGGGAACACATTCCGACACTTCTCGCAGGTGGCCAGCCCAGAAACGACAAGAGTAGAACAACAGTCTTGTGATCGCGCTGCTGATCTGGTCTTGCAAATTGGTAATGTTGTCATTGGCGAGGTACGATGTCTGGATGTTGCAGATATTGAATTTTAGGGTATTGTTCATATACCGTAAACATCCGGCAGCAAGCCTCTCATGATGGGGCTGGTGTATGAGCAGGAACTTTGGAGGACATCGTTCGTCATCAGTCAGAAAGTCTGCAAAAGATTTATGGCTAATTCTGATCGCGTCTCCCTTGGAAAGCACAGAGCCTAGTTTTTTTATGACGTTTTCAGCAGATGAAGGATGGATATTTTCGGGAAGAAAGTGCTGCAAGTCGTTGAAATTGAGTGGTGCCTTGACAAACAAAATCGTGCCCATGACCGCGGTGAACGCTTCCGGGGGAAGGTTGGAATGCTCCAGGATTTTCACATAAAGCTGGCTAAGCTTGTCTCCTGCTTGATTCCAATTTCCACGAATGACAAAATTCAAATGGACTACAGGGTCTTGTCCTATAAATGAGATGGCTGTATCCGCCCATTGGAAGAGACCGGCGGCATGCTTTACAAGAGCAGCAATTTCTGCATCCTTCGGCCACGGACCAGGCAAGGTCTCAAAGTCTTCCGTCATGTACGATAACCGGTCCTTGAAAAATCTAGCCAAATCTTGTGCGGAATTCTTCGTCACTAAGTCTCCGGTATGAAGCTCAATCCTTTTGCTGACACCCAGAAAGGACTTCTCGATGTCACTTTCTGACCGGCTGGTTACCAATAGCTTCCATGACGGGGGGAGGGATGACCATTGTTGAAGACACTCCAGAAGAACCCTCCGTTCTTGTGACATGCCTATTTCGGAACCGCATTCATCCAAGGCATCAAGGACGACGACTACACAGGCCGTCGAACTTTCCCGACTTGGATTAACTTTCGACGACCTCCTGAGAAGATGATTGAATTGCCAATTGATGCTCGAAGTCATGACATCTACGTTTGCTACCTCGTCTGCCTTCAAGACCTGGAGGACACTTTCTCGGATGGCCGGGTCAAACTCTGCAAGATCGAAGGCGAACGATCGAAAAATGGCCGAAGGGTCACAAAGAGCGGTGGAGTCTCGTTTGCAGAAGAAGCTTGCTCTCGGGGCCCCAGCCTTGTTCAGCTCGCTGACAACAGATGACGCGATGGCCGTCTTGCCAGCGCCAGGGCTACCACAGAGCCAAAGTATGTTCTGCTCTGACTCTTCACCATGAATCCAATCCAATATTTCCTTGAGAATATCCATACGAGTTCCAGGCATACATATCCGGTCTCGATCATGACGGCGGCCAGCTGGTGGATTCAATTTCTTGTCGATAAGCTTCTTATTTTCATCGGAAACTACCAAAAAAAAACATTCATTTAGTGGACGAAGAACAACGAAGCACTTGTTCGCTGACTCTGATTGACGAATATTTGTAAGTTGATCCCGTGATTGAATCGCTCAACGAGCGTCGTGAACCGTTGCTTGAGGTCATCCAACTGGGGGCGTTTTGACTGGGCGACGAATACTTGTTCTAAAGAACAATTTCTCAGCTGGAATCATCTGGACCGCTCGGACAGGCTCACTTAAACCACCCTTGGTGCTGCAAGCTTTGCAAAATTCGGCGGCATCAGATATCGTCTTCATAGTGTCGACAATCACGTCCTGCAATGGGGCGACCAGACCCTCCCTCTCGATCACCTCCGCCAGGCACGATAGCGTATGGTTGATTTCGAACACGATATCACGCAAATCTTCGTTGAATGACTTCTCATCTTGTAGTATCTAGAAGGACGAGCGTCGATCACTGGTCCTGTGCTGCGATCGTCATACGCAAACATACCTTGTAGATCAACGTAAATGCTGTAACAGCTGCTTGTGCTGCTGGGTGAATCTGGGGTGGTATGCGAATCAGGCTGCGGGGAACGGGAGCATGTTATCCAGAAGACTCACTGCTGAAATTGAATTGGTCAGCTGTACGAACTGATCTAACCAAGTCGACGAGAATCCGCAGATATCTAACAGTCCTGCAGAATGCATGGTTCGAATGTCAGACTAAGAAGAAATCATAAGCATTGCGACAGCACATGGATCACCTTGTCGGGCTCTTATTTCGATGGCTGACTTTGGCTAACGATGATAATACTATAAGGGTGGCTCACAGATACACATATGAATGAGCAGAGTGCTTACGATGGAAAAGTTTGCCAACGACATCTCGATGGTTATTTCGAAGCGACCCAAGTCTTTTTTCCATTCTGAAGACGGATGAGGTTAGTACCAAGATCAAGTTGGATAACTCATACGCGTGGCCCCATTCACGCAGAATCTGTAAGCCTCTTCACCCGGTATCATAAGGATTTCCGATCGTTCCCCGCGTATGAGATGGCGAGGGGATTTTCGGAAAGAGTGTATAGTGGCCACTGATTTAGGCCATAAAGAGCTGACGAAAATCGTTCGGTGAGCGCTGGGCGTTGCCCAACTGGATTCGCTTACATGGCCGGCACAAGAGGCCACTGGTGACTCCCACCCTTAGGCGCTTTGACCTTTGCCTTGCACTCATCATCAATAGAAAGCTCTAGAGCGTCGTACGGCTTGCTGCTCTTTCGGAACGTAGTGGTTACACCTCAAGGAAAAGGTCAGGATTTCGGTGGTCGTTGAATTATAGACTAGGTACATGCAATCTGGACACTGAGAGGTGGGCACCAATAAGAAGATCAGATGTTGAAAGGATCATGTTCAACCACTCACTATTGAGTCGGCAATACTTTTGAGTTGGAAGGTTGTGAGGATATCTGCATGACGCTTCGCGTGTATGTTGGACAGGATTTGGGAATGGGGTGAAGAAACTTCCAGATGAAGGCGATGGTTGAGGCCCTGAGGTATTGGCAACACAAGGCTGAGCGCTTTTTTCCATCCTGATCTCCCACTGTCAGGAGACTGCCGGCGGAAAAGTAAAAAGTTGAATAGTTTACAAATTACATGGCGTCAGCTAGTCTCGTCCCAACCTCCTAAAATCAGCCCTCCCGTGTCAATGGAGTAGGGCGTAATCCAAGAGCATGATCGTGTTTCGACCAATGAGAAACTTGAAATCATAGTGAAACAACATCCGAAACCCGAACCGCAACCCAAACTACGATTTGATGCTTCGGTCCCTTGTTTCCTTTGAAGAGTTCTTGTAACTGATACGGAAATGAATCCAACATCGTGCCACCAGGTTATCAATATGCCTATCAATTACGTACTACATATCCACCTTGTATCATCCGCTATATGTAGCGCGTGGACTACATAATTTAATCACAGGTAATATTTATTATACACAAGTCTCCAGTTGGAAAGTCTATACTACGAGACCGGATGCTCAACCTTTCCCTCGCCAAACTTCAACTCCAGCTTCTCGCAATATGGAGGGTTGGGGGGAAGGTTAAGACAAGGAGCTGGGGTTGGAGTCTGGCGATGAAAGGGTGAGGTTCAAGCCTTTGGGGTATTGGGATTGAAAGAGGCGGACTTATGATCAACAAAATGTTTTATTGGTTCAATTGACTTCGATAACGAGAATAGTTTCATAAATTTGTACCCAGTGATGACTACTGA
>QFEU01006965.1:572-20051 GCA_003316345.1 Tricholoma terreum | reverse complement strand
GATGTGGATGACAATAATCTGACCCTTTTTTTCCTTTCCTATAACCAGGCTGCTTACCTTTTCACAGACGAAGTATCCGCCAGAGGATATCTCGCAACTGATGGGTTAGGATTGGCGGGGGATATGATGCCCCTTTTTTTTCTATTTCTTGTGTGTACCGTCGTTCAAATCATTTTCTTGCTGAGGCACGAACTTTTGATGGTCGCCACAGCACGCCATCTCTTCACCCTGCTTTCATGCTTCATGGTCCATATAATAAGTCTATACGCTTTTGGCTAGTGTCAAAATGAAGAGCTCGCCGAGCACATCCATCTGTCTAAAAATCGTGATACACTGGTCCTACATATTTCGCATTTCGCATTCGATTTTTTTCTGTTCAACAGTTGGAGCCCAGACTCAGAATAACTTCATACTCGAAGCTTAAGATCAAAACGGTACCAGTGAACTACCTTACTTGATTAGGCTAGTGTGTATCACAAAGTCCTCTCACCGACGTACAGCAGTTCTTTCAACATACCAGAAAAGGTTCAGCATTGCCCGTTTCGTGGCCTTGTCAGTTGTCACACTAACGAGCCCTGGTAGCACAACAAGGAAGGCGGCTATCAGATGTTTGAATTTCCATAGCCGAACTGAGATGCCGCCGCCTCCGCCTCAGTAACACAATACATATCCATAACTGGCAAGGACTGCCTTCCTAACCACGTCCCTGAAGAACAATTTGCAACTCTCACTCCATCAGATAGTTTGGTCCGTGTAGGCCGTGTTCTACGATCATCGATCAAGGCTTTTCCCCTTACCACGTTACCACACGTGGGAAGCTGATGAATTGGCTTCGCAGTGGGGCCACCAGGGGCTCGAGTCGTACAGAGAGAAAAAACGACTATAACAGTGCGCCTGGGCCCCGTCCATTGCAAAACGTGTGCCTCTCAGTTTCTTCGCGATCGCGGCACCTTTTAGTACTACTCGAGCTCAACGCCATATTTACAACTTTGCCTTCATATATAGAGTCCTCAGCTGACTTCCAGTAACGCCAACTTCTGAACGGACCGATGGATAAACTAAACTAATGTACTCATGAAACACGATCGATTGTCTTGAGGAAAAATTAGACATGCCATGTGGGGCATGCTACAGCCATCGAAGACACGGCGGGATCTACGTTTCGCAGTCCGGACTTTACACTGGTAACCTTTCCCCAACACGTTAGTCTTTCGTCAACGTCTGCATGATTGTATCAATGATGGATGATAGGCCTCCAGCAGGCTTACATCAAATGAAATTGACTGTGCAACAACATCTCACCAGATGACGATATTTCATCTAGCGCTTGCTTTTTCTTCCCTTCTTACCATCATTCTTACCTCCGCCGCTGCCACCACCATCATCGGCAGGAACGGCTAGCGCGTGACCACTCTCCTTGATATGTACAAACAATTTTGTTTTGCTCGTGAAGAACTGACGGCAAACATTACAACCATGCTGCGAGCTAACGTCAGCATATTAGAGTGGGGACAAAGCCAGATTGCGTTACCTCATTGCCTGGAATTTGGCCTGCTTCAACTTTTTTTGCTTGTCGCGCGCGCCGTTTTTCGCGTTTCGTAAGTTCAGCTGGTGCATCTGTCGCCGGATCACCGACTGCAGGTTGAGGCACATCTACCACATCGTCGATATTTCCCAACACAGATCCATCGCGAGTCGCATTGCCACTCCTGTTAGGGGTGTCACCTGCACCCCCGTCCAGGGGTATGGTTGTTACGTCTGAGGGGTCCACATCTTGTGTCTTTGGTTTCTCCACTCTTATCCCCTTTCTCTGCGTCTTCGGTAGTGGTTTCGGTTCTGTGGGAGTCTTACTGGATTTTTTGTCTGATTCCTGGGCTCCCCCGCTGACATCATCCCACGCCCCGCTCTCAGTACTTTCCGACAAAGCTCCAAAAGAATCGGTGAGGGATATTGAGGGGTCGTCAGTTGTCGTAACGGACACAGCTGCTGGTGGCGGGCTCGGCGGTAGGGTGTCAAGCACATCGAGCACTTCGTTTCGTTGCTCCATCTCCCCCCCTTCCCCCTCCTTTTCCCCCTCCTCTTCCTCTTCCACTCCCTCGTCCCCCCGATCCAGGCCAAAATCTTCGTCCTGCTCCAGCATTTCCCTTTTAAGTCTCTCAACTTCTTTCATATGTTTTTTACTTCGTTCGTGGCTATCCCAAGCAGCTTCACTCCTGAAGCTCTTTCGACAAGCTACACATTCCCACTCTTCCGGATCATCGCCTTCTGCTGCGGCCCAATCCGTGTCTGCATGCATATGTGAGGTATCAACCTTTTGCCAATCTTGCTCCACATATTCTTCCACCACTTGTGGGCGTTTACTAGAGACACCACGGACGGGTGTTGCAGACCCTGAAATCTGACTCTGACTTCTTTCTGCAGGGCGAGCTAGAAAAGCCTTATAGCGGGGATCTCGCTTTCGTACAAATTTAGCCAGTGACTATAAAAAAGACTCTGGTTAACCCAAAAGATACGCAGCAGTTGTGGCGAGATGCATACCCTAACCGTGTCGTTGTAGTCTCTACGGGCATCGTCGCGAGCTTTCTTGTTGTCTTTCTCCATTAACCTAATGTAAATGTGATGTCTGGTTCCACACCAATATGTGGATTGTATACCTTCGAACACGTCTATCGGGAGCTTCGGAGGTGTTCCATTGTTCGAACCATGTAAATTCCTTAGCTGTTGCAAAATTGGTCCAAGCCGTGTAGAAATTGCGTGCCGCGTGAACCTCGCCAGCGCCGTCCACAGAAGCCCAAGGCCACGCGGAGTAACCGAAAGACGGATACTCTGCGTCCGAGGATCGTAAACCCTCCTCTGCTGCAAGGCGTGCAAATATATTGCGATAAATCGAGAAGAAACTCTTCGAGGACTCGATATTAGCTGATTATGGCCTTGGCTTCAAGTGGTGATCTACATACATCATCACCATCATCGAAGCCGGACCACATTGTTGAATCGAAGAATCGGGAGAGATGTCGCACGGTAAGACCTCTGTCTCGAGCGCGTGGCGGGGGTGCACCTCTACGAATATCCTCCCAGACAGTCTCTTCATCTGCTTCCGGCACAAGCGAGGCTTTGTGAGAATCGTACCAAGCTCGTTCCTACTTATCTGATAATCAGACTCAGAAGTTCAGCAAACGCCACAAATATTGCTTACTTGATCGTCACTCAAGACCTACTCAAGATATCCGCAAGAGGAGTTGTAATCACTGGTACTTTGCTGATGTGTACTCACCTCGTAAGCTTGCTGTAGTGCAGCGAACCGTTTGTTCGCGCCATCAACGTCATCTTGGTTTTTGTCAGGATGATGGATAAGAGCCAGCCTACGAAAGGAGCGCTACGAGCGTTATAAGCAGCAAATACGATATCTCCCTGATACTACATCCGAGTTACCTTGATTTCGTCGGCAGTTGCGTTCTCATCTATCTCCAAGAGTTGGTAATAATCCGGCACAGCTGCATCAGACGAAGGTGTATCGTGCACATTGCGTCCAGTAGATTCACGAGCCCCCATGTTTAGGGAAGCCGGTTAATATAGGGAGAGAGCAACTTGTAACTGTGGAAGCCTGAGGTTCCCAATCGGGACGCCGAGTCGAGTGATCGGAGAATTCCTAAACTAGTGCTTGTCCAATTTTCACTCACGCGTTTCGCTCACTCTCCCGACCTACCAGCTAGCTTACAACTCCTTTCGGCACCACATTTCGTAGCCCAGAAGTTCCAAGGACAAGTTCTAAAAACTCTCGAAACTTGTTTATTTGCCCACCATGTCTAGTTTCTTGGGGTCGTCATCTGCTACATCACCCATTGGTATGCAAAGTTATATCTTGCTGTTGGACATCATCTTCATTCATGTTGTAGATATGGCCGCCAGAAAAGATGCTATGATGAACTCTGTTCGTCAGGAACTCGCGCTTGCCAATGCACAGGAGCTTATGAACGTACGTGGCAGTTCCTTCATTCCATGTCCGCGAGTGCTCAATGTCTGCTTGTGTCTAGAAAGCTAACGATCGCTGCTTCTCTAAATGTATCACTAAACCTGGGACATCTCTTTCAAGCTCTGAACAGGTGTGGGAATACGAAATCTCGCGGAATACAGTTACTGATATGTCGGTGTAAAGACATGTCTGTCACGGTGTCTGGATCAATACATGGAGGCTTGTGAGTCTTATTCTCATTGTGAAAGCACTGAAGCTGACTATTG
Organism: Tricholoma terreum; assembly: GCA_003316345.1. Lineage (NCBI taxonomy): Eukaryota > Fungi > Basidiomycota > Agaricomycetes > Agaricales > Tricholomataceae > Tricholoma > Tricholoma terreum. Next base: position 15,812 of record QFEU01006965.1, on the reverse strand, counting down.
CAACAGTCAATATCGTGAGCAGGACATACATGGCACGAATAAGTCGCGAGAGAATGGAGGCAACCTCTGTCAACTAAAACCTGCCTGGTCTCATACTCTCTGCCAAAACACCTCCTTGTGGAGTATTTAAACGCGGTTTTGAAGGAGCCAGTTACATCGACTTTAGGTATCTATTTACATGCGCATACGAGTACATGGAATATTTGACAATTATAAAAACACTGATAATTACATCCAAAAAATGGGCACCATAAAAGTGAGGGTATGCAACCTTAAGTAATGTGTGTGAAACAGCACAACGATGAACGAACGGGTGTCCGGCGTGCGGGCCGTAACCTCGAGTAAATTTAAAATCAGCAACGTCAATATGACCCAGCTCGACTGCGCATTCCCAAAACCTCTTTAATAATGATCTGCATACACGGGTATGCTCGGAAGGCCAGAGGTGATCGGGAGCGATGGTGAACCCATAAGACCCGACTCCGAATGGCCATTGGATAAGTTCTCCAAAATATGCGCAGGTGGGTGGTACGGCGTTGTTAACAAAGGTGGAGAGGATTCATTTTGGTCATACGAGTGTGATCGGCGGGGTTGGTAAGGCGGCGCCAACCTATGTGTCGCCTCATCGTAGAAAGTACGATTCATAACGGGGTAGGGACGAGGAGTCAGCCCGCTGGAAATGCGTATGGCGGAGTATTCATCCCTGGGGTGTTGCCCGTTATGGACGACGTGATGTGTCTCGGGTACATAGTCGTTGAACATAGGTGACCCAAACGATGACGATGCTGGAGTTCCCTGCTGAGATACAGCAGCGTACGAAGGGTGTTGTGCATAGGGCCCGTTCGCAGGAGCACTTTGTGGCGGCGTCTGAATAGTGGTGTTCGTAAAAGAGTCAGGAGAGTCGTTTGTCATCCCCGACGAATACGACAATCGCTTCCTATCAAGGTCACGACGGCCAAGGGAAGGCGGCAAGTCTGCACCATCACTTTGATAGTGAACCCGTAAGTTTGCACCGGCCAAATTCGCCATGGGTGGAAGAGGCAATTCCATGGTTGGGCTCGGTCGGGGCATTTCCATCGGTACATTGGTAACAGTGCGGTAGGAGTCAGCAGGTCGCAGCGGAATGTCTGGCCGACTGCCAGCACGAAGATTACGTAGGAAGTGTAAAAGTTGGACCGCTGAACCAATTAGGTCGTGCCGCAACACTTGGGAGGCCTGGTGGCCTTCCGTCCAGTCAGGACACGGCCGCCATTGCCGCACTGTAGGTCTGTCGGGTCTAGGAGATGAGACGTGCTCTAGAAAAAATAATGGCGGCTGAGAAAGTAGGAAGGAAGCTAGCCCAGTTCCAGGCGCTGCGTTCGTAAACTCTGCGTCGATGATGGCGTCGTATGGTATCTCCATTTTGAAACCAAGTCCTCCAGAGTGTATAAACCAAGTGAGGCATCGTTTTGAATCGGACACGTAAGCCACAAGGTCGTGTTTCCCTACTGTGGTAGCGATGCGTCGCCAGGAGCCGATCGACAAATCGGTACAAGGAATGATTGTAACCGCTATCAGAATACCGCACCATGTGATCAGCATCGTCTTGGATCAATGATGGACGGCACGACTTACGTTCGTCTTCATGGATTAAATTGTGCAGATCGACTTCGAAACCCGTGGATAACTGAGGTGGCGAGTCCGGTGGTAGCTCAGTACTCCCACCACGGCCGCCCCTCCCATCCTGCAGTTTCGCCTTTGCCCGTCTATGAAGGAAGATTAGAAATCAATCCAGCTCCACCGAGAACGCCCGCACCGATTCTGGAACCAAATCTGTGTTTGACGTTCCTGCATCCCAAGTCTTTCACTGATCTCTCGTCGTCGAGCCGCTGGGGGACTGCGGTCGAGGGCGAAGAATCGCTCCAGATGGACTAATTGCTCCGGAGTGACGCGGGAGCGTTTCCGCTTTTCCTTTTCACCTTTCGCGCTAGTGCTCGCATTAGAAATAGCTCTTAACCTTTGTGGCCCGGAAGCCGGTTCCTTTTCGTCATCAAAGGAGAGCGGCTCCGAGTCTGATCCAAGCGACGATGACCGTGTGCTAGTAGGATTAGGTTCGGGCGAACGTGTTTGCTCGATAGGCTCTGGTGAAGAAGCAATGGATTCATCATAGCTCTCCCTTCGTGTAGACATGGATGGGCGCGAAGGTGCAAGTGCCCTTGCTCTAGAGCGAGTCTGTGGGGAGGTGTTAGTGCTGTACTGAGACATGTCTTTAGCTAATGAATGTATAAATTAGCATGGAGTGAGGTCAAGTTGTAGAACACGACTTGCATCCCAGGTGGAAATCCCAGGAGGGAGTTGAGACTACTGCAATTGCCAGGTTGAAGAATATACTGCGGAGCAATACCGCACAGTGACGGGTATGGGGGTCCGGAGGAAAATATGGCGCGTCAAAGGGAGGTGATGTGAGAAAGGGAATGCAAAAGTTTCGGTAAAGAAATATAGGAACGAAACGGAGATATGAAAACCAATGAATGAGAAGAAATCAAAGAAGGGAGAACCGAAAAAGTACGCATGCTCCCAGATGCTCCCCCGATTAGATCATGAACAAGGGTTGGGACAAACAGATTAGCATTGACGAAGTCAAATTCGAGCATCGCCCGGATCTAGGCACAGCTAGTGGGAAGGCAGGTGGCAAGGAAACGAATCAGTTGTTGACTCAGCATCCGTATCTTGTCGGCTGCAGTTGGGTCTGATCGTTCTTCAACTCTCAACACCTCGAAAAATTACATATTTTGATTGTTTGAAGGAGCTGGTCTGTATCAGCCTGTATCCATCATCTACACCGATGTTGTAATTTGAGTGATGTTTCGTTGTGCCATGGCACAATTTCCATTGTAAACCTGGAAACGGACGTCCCAATCATCAGCAGTGTCCGCAACGTGGGTCGCGTGTACGTACAGGATGCCGTGCGGCGACTATGTGTCGTATAGAAGACCCGCCTGGTTCTACGTCACAGCCAGGTCGACTCTCGGGCACTGGGCTCAGACCTGGTTAGGGACATACACGGCACAACAGGGATGTTCAAAATATTGACATCGTGTCAGGGCCAGCATACAGCAACCCTCTCATTCAGTGGGCATTGACAACGGGCCATGTAATTACTACTACGACGACTACTACTGATACTACCTGTGCGGACAGGGGTGAGAGAAGCCCAACTAGCGCCAAACACTTGGGGGCCTCCGCAAGAGAGATATCCAGTTGTTGCAAGTATAAATGGAGAAACAGTCGGCCGAACGTGATGGTGAAAACAACCGATCACCGATCTGACCCTGAGTTAACCGAAAGTGGGAGCGCTTCTCATCAACGCGCATTTCCAATGACCTTGCATCTTCTGAACAGACGGGATCATCCCATTGGAATCAACAAATTTGTACGATCACCTCACTTCATCGATTTATCGATGATCTTCATGCACAGCTATCGATATCGGTTTGAGATCCGGATACTGAGATAACCGTGGCTGGTACCACATATCCAATATCGTTTCAATTCAGAATGGATGTTGCATCTACAGAGAAAAGCTAATGAGCCCTCACAATGTCCATATCCCAGTCGTTCCCCCAAGAAACCCGTCAGATTCCAACAATAACCCCATCCAATGTGGTCCATTATAGATTTCGAGGTGCCGGAAAGTCGGAACTAACATGTGCCCGAACTAACCAAAAAAAGAGACTGCGGATCGCGGCCCGCCATAACCCATGCAAGGCGCGTGTATATATGGCACCGTACCTTGCGGGCATGTCACGAGTGAATGCCTGCGACGTAATCCAGACAAGCACCTGATGCAGTTAAGGTTGCTGGTGGTGCGAGATAAACACAGAGCGTGTACCAGAACGATATCTACCCTGGAATGCCTGTCAAAAGCCCGAACCTCCACCAGTCGAGACGGAAACTTGACGGAAATCAGTATCCGAGAGCTTGGCTGCCAAAAAAAGTCAAATTTTGTTGCACAGTTGTATACTTGCCTTTCTAGCATTCCAAACGAGCTCGATTGTGGGTCCACCTGTGAAGGTGGTTGATACTTACGCACAGAAATGGAAAGATAGCGAAGAGATCATAAAAAAAGAAGCGAAAGCTGAGATACCTCTACCAGTGACCACCAACCTTGTCGAACGCAAAACAAGGAAACACAAGAATATACCTATCTTACCGAACCAGACTAATAACGTGGTCGCTTGTGTTCTCTGGAGTCGTCGTACCCACCAGGGCCTTCTCGTTTGAGGTCCCCGCGGTAGCCACCACCTGGTATACCCCCACCAGGAGGTCCCCCAAACCCACCTGGACCACCTGGAGGTGGCCCATATCCATTTTGCGGACCATCGTTGAAGCCCCCACCTGCATACCCGATGCCGCCTTGACGCCCACCTCTGGAAAGGATATCACTGAGTCAATAAGGATTGTCTGGGCGGGAAAAAAGCGGGTACCTGAAGCCACCGCCACCGCCACCGCCACCGCCACCGAAGTCATCTCGCCCCCGAAAGCCCCCGCCCCCGCCTCGGAAACCACCACCTCGATCGCCACCAAAGCCACCACGGTCACCACCAAAGCCACCACGGTCACCACCAAAGCCACCGCGATCACCACCAAAGCCACCACGATCACCACCAAAGCCACCACGATCACCACCAAAGCCTCCTCCTCCATCACGATCCCCATATCCACGGTCCCCACCACCGAACCCTCCACGACCACCACCAAAGCCCCCGCCCCGGTCACCAAACCCGCCTCCGCCCCGACCGCCAAAACCTCGCCCTCGGAACCCTCCACCACGGTCATTAAAACCACCTCTCCCTCCACTGAAGCCGCCACGGAAGCCGCCTCGCGCGGGAGGAGCTGCGACGGGCTCGACAATGCGCTTGGGTCGACCACCCAGACCTCCTCCGAGTCGGCGGGGTTTCCAGCCACGGACGGTCCGTCCACGTTCGACATCAACAAGGGTTCTCTTTCCCATTATATGTAGTCCATCGGACTCTTTGTATGCGGCTGTGGTAGAGGTTCATGAGCATAAAAAGGAGGGAATTCGGATATGACAAACCTTTCATGTCTCGTTCGCGCTCGTACACGATGAATGCGTACCCCCTGCTCCGTCCCTTCTTGTCACGAACGATCCGTACACGTTCAATTGTTCCATATCCTTCAAATTCCCGCCGAAGGTCGGTCTCATTCGCACTCTTGTGCTAAGTGATCGTCAGTAATCTGTATCGGGTATTGATAGAGTGTAGATTCCTACTAAACGAGATATAAACAGGGTCTTGTAAGGATCCCCAACGGCTTCGGCGTCATCGGCAGGTTTATCTGGAAAAGCTATCAGAACGAGTTGACAATGAACCGAGAAGGAACCACTAACATGTCTCCTTTGCAATTTTAAACTCTTCAGTTTTCCTAGATTTCCTCTCTTCACGCCGAATTTGTCTTTTAACCTCTTCGGCATGGGTGAAAACAGGCTCCTCTCCTTCCTCCATCGCATCGGCTTCCCCTTCCTTCATAAGAGACTCAGTATTGGCTTCTTTGAGTTGTTGAAGTATGTGAGCAACGCCAGACACATCCTTTTTCGAGACACGGTCAATATCCCTATCGACAGGTCGCATCCATGGTAGCTGCGGTCGCGCGGCAAAAAGTTTGAGAAGGTTCCCTGGAAGAAGATGGGTTCCCGGCATTTCGTGTTAAATATTTGTGGGAAAAGACGCCTAGTGTGTGTGATATGAGAGCGAAAGAGAGGCTGGAGGTCGAGAAGTGGAGTGAGCAAGTGGTTGTCGTCCACAACAGCAATGTTCAAACTCCGAACGCGAACTTTCACGGACGGTCGCCAGGCAAGTGCAATGCCTGTCATTCGCAGCGGACTAACCGTTCGATAGAAGTATGCTAATACAACGTGGAATCATTCATTCTCGCACTTGTAATGTGTGCCTAGCCCGACCATTACATCCAAGGCGGGCGTCTTCGCTCGCTAACCCGGTGTTCACCTCGTTTTTCTTCCACAACGCACAATGGCTCAAACCTAGGTTTAAGCCAGAGCCTTCCTTACGAGGCATCACAAAATCTTTCCCGCACATTCCGATATCCCCTCCTCTTCCACTGTCAGCCTACAAACCAGCGGAGGTCCTCACACCAGCACGTCTGTTGAAGGTGTACGCGCAGCTCTCGAAATCGCGCCTCACCTTCCTCATGGTGTTAACCACAATGACTGGGGTTGCCTTATCACCCCTTCCAACAACTGTTCCTATCCTATTATCAACAGCAATCGGGACGGCATTGTGCTCTGCGTCGGCAAATACCCTCAATCAATTACAGGAGATTCCCTTCGACGCACAAATGACACGTACGCGTATGAGGCCGCTCGTGCGGAGAGCTATCACTCCTACCCATGCAGCAGGCTTTGCAGTGGCAACTGGTGTCGCGGGACCTGCGATTCTATGGATGATGGTGAACCCCATCACTGCTGTTCTAGGGGCAGGTAATATCATATTATACGCCGGACTGTACACATGGATGAAGAGGAAAAGCATTGCTAATACATGGGTTGGCGCAGTCGTCGGGGCAGTTCCTCCCCTTATGGGGTGGACCGCGTCCGGGGGAAAACTCCTACCGAGTTCGAGTTACCCCGTTGAGGTGTTCCTTCCATCCTTACTATCAGCTTCCCCTCTCCCACCTGTAGACATATCCTTGATTGACAACCCTCTTGCGCCCTGGGCATTCTTTATATTGCTATTCAGTTGGCAATTCCCACATTTCAACCCACTGTCGCATCTCGTCCGTGGCTCTTATGCCCAAGCAGGATACCAGATGCTTTCCGTCCTTGATCCCCGGAAAAATGCTCTCGTGTCATTGCGACACGCAGCCCTTCTTATTCCTGTTTGTTCAGTACTCGTGCCGCTCTCTGGGCTGACCACATGGCTGTTCGCGTTTACCTCTATGTTCCCGAACTTTATTTTGGCTACAGCGGCATGGAGATTCTGGCGGAAAGGCGGAGAGAAAGAAGCGAGAGCACTATGGCATCACAGTTTATGGTATCTTCCAGTGGTAATGGGACTGATGATGGTACACAAGCAGGGCGTGGATTGGTTGCAAGCGATGGGTTTACGACGGTCTGAAGAGAAGCAAGACGTTAAGACCATTAATTAAATACTTGCCAGTATGATGTATTCTACCTTGCTATCGACTCATAGAAGCGATGCACAACACCGCAATGGGTATAATAAGCATTCTGTCAGGACTCTACTGTCTGAGCCTTCAACGCTTTCGCCTCCCTCCTCTTTTTCAATGCTTCCAGCTTCGTCTTCATCACAGTAACCTTCATATCTGCTTCCTCCTGAACCCTTTCCTCTTCCAATAATCGATCCATGATTAATTCCCTCTCATCCTGATCTTTCTGCTTCCTCACGGCGTCCTCGCTCTGCTTCTGCGCCAAGTCATACTCTTGCCCGCCTTCACCGTTCTGCACAGGCAATCCCTCCGTTGACTCTGGCACGAGATCAGGCTCAACAATCACAGTGGCGCGTTCATAAGTCTCTTGGAAATCGGGGCCATTGAGCAGTTCGCGTTGAAACCTTTCATACTCGAGGTCAATGGCACTTGGAGGAGCAGCTGGCAGTGGGGGTTTCGACGCATCATCTGCCGGCTCCTCATCCTCCTCTTCGTCAGACTGAGGTGGTAGCGGTGCACGAGAAGGGTCAGAGAAAAAGTCCACAGGGAATTCCGTCGACTTCGCTCTAGGCTTTCCAGCATCAATTTTCCGCCGCTTCGTCTCCCCGTCATCACTTTCCTCGCTCGAGTCCGGACTCTGCTCCTCAGCCTTTCTTTTCCCTTTTGCGACCTGCTCCTGCTCCTGCTCTTGCTCCTCCTTCAGTCGTTGTTCCTCACGCGCTTTCTCCTCCTTTAGCCTCGCGACGTTTGTCCGGTGGGCTTTGCTCCCTAGATGACCCTGCCATGCAGAGGTGTGTTTGACGAGTGTCCCACATGCCACGCACCGAAGCTGTCCGGCTTGATTATATGAGGCTAGCGGGTGGGTTATTCGCGCCTCCTGACGTTTCGCTTTGAGCAATGCTCGAACATCCATTATGATGCCAGTAGTGCCAGTGAGACGGGTGTGTACAGCTGTTTGGCTACAGCCTCTGTTCCCATCTGCCATGCGTTGACTCTTCGCCAAGTATGGCTCGAGCTGATTGGCATTCTATGGATTGATAAGTGTATTATCGGCACGCTGGAATTTACCATCAATGTCAGGAGAGTCGGACGTGAACAAACCCATTACACCGAAAGTTTCTACGAATTGTGAGCGACAAAACTCGTCCTTCGTGAAGGGCTGACTAGCGCTGACTTGTTATCTTGGACAGTCTGTGCCGAGGATTCAGATGTCACATTTCAATCAATCGATGGTGTCTTATTTCGCATTCATAAGGGAAACCTGAACACAAACACTGGAGGGTTTCCGCCTCCTGGTTTCGACACCTTGGATGAGGTTATTCCATTGACCGAGCACTCCGAAACGCTTGAGCTCCTCTTCCAATTCATCTATCCGAAGCGCCATCCTGATCTAGAAACTACGCCTATCGAGTTACTTGCACCCCTTGCTGAGGCTGCCGAGAAATATGAGGTTTTCTCCGCATTGAACATGTGCAAGGTTCGGATGAGGTATACTGCTGTCCTTTGCGTGGTGGTAACAGTACATGCTGATCAGAACAACAGAAATGCTCTCCCAGAACATCCCTACGAAGTCATGGTCTATGCTGCGAAACATGGCTACCCTCGGATGGTCGGGGAAGCGGCCCCCCTATTGCTTGATATACCCTTAAACGATATGATACACAAGCTCCCAGGTCACATGGCTATGCCTTGGGTACGCATATTCTAGTCTCGACTTACCGATTCCCTCACTTGTATTTTCTGCAGGTTCTATACTATGAACGCTGGAGACGGGTACTCGACAGAGCGATGTATCCGCCCAGTTGGAGTTACGGACGGCAGATAAACTCTGGGCAATTTTATGACGACCGGGGGTTGTCCACCATTCAAACATATACGGCTTGCATACAATGCGGTTTGAACCTCGACACTCTCTTTGCTCAAATTATTCGTGATCTAAAGGGATTAAAGTGTCTAGTCAACTTTGATACTGTTGGTGACAATTTGCGCTGCTGCACTCACGTCCGCACCCTCATTAGTGCATGGCGTACTTCAATCCAACAAGAAACCCGGTTGATACCCTCGTTTGATGAATTTCTTAGGGATGTCACCGCATGACTTGTTTGTAGGTACGTTTTGGCTCCCAGTATGAACGTCTCTGTATCTAGATGACTTGTTCGATCATCGTGGTTTTCAGCTTTGGAGATAATCACCTGTGTAATCATGATGTACCCTCCTGAAAAAGTCAAAGTTCTCATTGACCAGTGTATCAACCGTGCGAAAGGATCTAAGAGTGGTATAGACAGAGGGGGGCTTGCAACACCATCGGGGTGTTGGCGTGCACCAACTCTGTTCAATGCTTGCCAAGTCGGCATCATCAACATGATCGGCCCGGGATCTGCTTACAATAGTTACTACTATATCTACCACCCTTTGAGCGGCCACTTGCCTCTTCATTTACTTCAATGTCCGGCTTCCAACAAACATTCAATTCCATTCCCGTTCAGTCATTCCCAAACCAACAAGCATTCCTACCATCAGATCACTCCTTGCATCAAGGCGCAGACCCAAATTCACCAGAGTTATTCAAGCGGAACATCCAACTTGTGCAGGAAAATGTCGTTCGGCTTCGAGAGCTTGCACGAAGGGTATCAGCAGGAATGTACGTATCGACTCATGCTCTCATATCTATGAATGACTCATCCCAATGCGGGGTTGTTTCGGCAGTCAACACGCGTATTATCCAGGGAATAGTCCCGTTGAAACAGAAGGTACGCAGCCGATCGATTTTCAACCTTACCTTCTCACTCGCAATGTCAGAAAATATCGACTCGATCAAGCAGACGCTGCAAGTAATCGCAGATATTATGCGACACTCAGGGATCGGCGCGCTTCCCTTGTTGCCGGTGTCCCCAGCCCAGGATGTTCCTTTCGTGCCTCCATCAGAACAGCAGCTGATCGTTGATACCAATCGGTCGATTCAGGCGTTATATGAGAAACTCAAGCGGAGCCAGGAGAGTGCGGGCGTTGTCGCGAATCTTCTAGGCGCCCCGGATCACCCATCGGCACGCAGCACAAGGCCACAGTAGTCTGATATCCCGTCGTCTCTTTTGCGCAATCACATAAGTCATTTCTTCACGAGGTCCCGCAGAAAATTCTTCGAGATGCACTATTCAAATGCTGTCGCCTGTCCAGGAGCCGCTTCAATAACGACGATTGTCCTACCATTACCGATGATAGTGCCTCAGTCCTCATGAGCAACAATGTCAAGCTCTCAGACGAATATAGCTCGTGGACACTTGAACCAACACTCGCCCCACTAGACTTTCTTAATCCCGACTCATTTTTATAGATACAACGATGCAAAAGGACCGGTTCACGCTTTTAAATCACGCTTCTAATCTCAGAGCATGAACTCGGACCCTGTGGAAGTTCTTTCCACGAATCGAGCATTGCAGTGCCATGTTTCTCATCTGACCTTTACAAACCGCGCAGTCTGTGCCTCTTGCGAGGACTTCTCTGCTGGAAGTCGTTCTCACATGTTTGTAAGTAGCGTTCAGAGTATCCATGCATCCATCACATAGTTTTGACGCACACCTATCAAGTGGAGGCGAAAGTTATTGATACAGCGCTTCACGATTAGATTAAAGCGAAGCATGCCGAGTTTATTATCTGCAGGATCGATACATGGACCTGGAGCTACAAGGAATGATGAACCTCACTGTGTGCTCTGAGGAAAAGTAGCCTTCAGGTACATTTTCGGAGAGCGCGTGCAGGTACTGTTCAGACATCAAGGTTGGATGAAGTCCGTGGACTTGATTTCAAGTATTCGTTTATCATTCGACTGGCGAGGCACTCTTCCACTCAAGGATGCGTCGTCGATCTCTTGCGACGGCAAAAACGCTCGCCGGGAGAAAGGTGAAGCGAAGGCCACAGGCACAATTCGAGTTGTTGTACCTGGGGGTTGAAATAAAGTTAATCCAGTGGACAGCAGGTAAGAGAAGACGGTCTGTCAATGACCTGAACCAATACTGTGCAAGTCGAACTCGCCCTCATGGTGATCTTGACGCGACAACCTATGTCTGCAGTGACAGTGGCATATGGCAAGATAAGTACCACGCCCATGCGTCCACAACGATGTTACTTGCTAGATTGTCCCGAGGTGATAATCATTATGCCAGGAGCGTGACATCGTAGTAGTTAAAGAGAAGATATTCTGAATAGATTCATTTTCTATCTCCATAATAGTGTTGCTGGTAGTGGGGAACGACTATCTTCCTTTACTTTGGTCTACTTACGGGAGACTAATCTATCTCCTGCCAGTGCCTACAGTTCCCCTGCAGCCATTCACTGCCTTCAAGTTGTTTATGGACCAGACAAATTACTTATCTATCCAGGGATAGATACTCGACGGTTCAAAGCTAGTTCTAGACATTACACGACGAATCATGTTTAATTTATATATCTCATTTGCTTCTGCCTCAACTCGAATATGTACCACTACCGCTATCGTCTCAGTGCGAGCCTGAGTCCCAGTGCTAAGCTTTCTAATTACCAGCCGAGTGGCAGTTGAGTCGTAACCTGATCTCAAGTACTTAGGGGGCAATTTATGTTTATCATGCGGAGATCAAACCTCAAGTCTTCAACTTGAAGTTGTCATGTTCCAATCAATCTCTTAAAGTACACGTCGACAGCTCCAGAACGCAACTACACCCCTCGGACTTCAGCTGCCCAGCTGAGCAGCAGATATATCTCTACTACGAGTCACTAACCAATTACGAGCTTTCAAGTTGGTGCCGCATTTATTCATCGATGCACTTTACCCGAACTATCATATTCCTCGCGCTGCTGGCGTTGGCGCCAAGTGTGACGGCAACAGACGTGAAGTTCTATTCTTATTGCGAGTGATTCCGAACTGAAAAGGCTTGCTGCAGCCGAATGGTTCTGGTGGGCAGAGTCAAAGTATATCGGAACAGGCTATAAACGAAATGACCGTGGACCAGCTTCGCGATTGGTTTAAAAGGACGGCAATGTATGTCCAGCATATCCAGCTTACCATGCCCAGCTTTAACGTTCAAATCCTCTCCCAACTACGACTCGGAATGTAGATGTGGAAGGGGAGCGCACTTCGGCAAATATATAATAGAATGCTCGATAAGACATTCGGTAGATTCTTGCCTAGCTTACAACGAGGGAAACACGGACACAATTGTGACAGGCATGGAGCTCGTGGACCGGAGTTGGACTCCTCAAAGTCGTTGCATATATCCTGGGGACGCGAGCAAGCTGCCACCATCGGGAACAAAAACAGTAAAACTAGGCCGGTGTTTCACCATCCAGGTGGGAGGTCGTGAAATGTCGAACGCTGGGCAGGGCGCCCTCTCGGTCGTGGGATCAAGACATGGCCACACTGGCAACTCTCCGTCTATGCCAGAACTGCATGGGTCGGAGGAACGTGGGAGCCGCGGCAGAGGCAGTCATGATAGTCCGAGCCCCGGGAATCATCCCGGATTTTTTGACGAAGAATGGGAAAGAACTTTCGTGGGGTTTGAAGGGGGTGTTTCAGATCCAAATCCCGTGCCAAGGTTTACAAGACCACGGGTGTCACCAGAAGTTATAGACAAAATGAACGTTGAACAGCTTCGCGAGTTCGCTAAAGTGTCACCAAGGTATGTCCAACATGTCCGGCTTACCATGCCCAGCCATTGACCATAGTGTTAAATCCTCTTCCGCCTACGAATGCAGATGTACTGGACATTTCGCCAACTATGTGGTAAACTGCAAGACATCAATATTGGCGACATCTTGCCTGGATCAAAACAAAAACAACGTTATGGTGACAGGTATGCTCTTGACGGACCGGGATGGGAAGGACGGTCTCCCCAGAAGGTATTGCAGATATCCTGTTCCTTCAAACAGAGATGCGTCACCGGATGGTGGGCCCACTGTGGAGGTAGGCCCACGAAGAACAGGCAGATGTTGCACCGGACATCATGCAACGTCAAACGCTGGTGCCAGTGAAGGATCACAGAAGGCTCGGGACGTCCTCTCGGTCACGGGATGAGGACATGGCCACCGTGACAGGAACGAGTCTCCGTCTGTGCCAGAACAGGGGTCGGAAGGCCCAAGGGTTTGGACCGGTTGGGGAGCATCAGAGCGGAGGCAATCATACTACGCCGATCCTGGAGAATCATTCCCCCCCGGTTTTTTGAGACCGAATGGGGTACCATTAGTAAACCGCGCCGAAAGGACGCAACCCTATTGAATCCTCATACATACATAGTTGGTTGATCGAAAGCATCTCAAAGCTACCTACACACAACGCCCCATCGGCACGCAGCATGCATACTCGATAATAAAGGAAAAAGAGTTGTTCCAGCAAGCTAGCCAGTTGGGACTGGTTTACAAAATCCGAGAGAGGAAACGACGTCAAGCGTAGCTAGACGAGGTTGGAGCATAGAGCGTGATGCATGAAGCCGTGTATTCGCATTAGGCTAGACGCGAACTAAGCTATACCGAAGAAACCGAAAGAGGGAGTGGCCCTCCTCTCCCTTGCTAAAAAGAACAAAACATTAGCACACAACTCGAAAAACCTAAACGAAACTCAAAATGCTCACCGCATTCACCCACATCTGCACCCCCTGTTGATGTATACCTGGTTTTGGGTCCCTTTCCTCTGACACGAACGATTCTTGCGATGACTGGTACAAAGGTATTATCCTGCGCAGCAGCGGCTGCCGCCAACAACACACTCTGATGTCCATTCCCATTCCCACCTCCACCTCCACCCGCATTCCCATTCCCAACCACATTCCCACTTGCACCAGAACCACTACCACCAGTATTGGCACTCCCGTTGTTACTCGCATTCACAGGTCCCCCATTCTGAGCAGACTGGGGCATAGACATAGATTCCACCTGTTCGGGATAAAACGGATAGAACAACTGCGCAGGCACATCCACAAGTTGACTGTCCGAAGGCGTCGACCCACCGCTGACATTCTTCGCGCCCTTCTGGATCTGCCCACCATTCATCGGACGAGGATGTGGTCCATATACCATACCCCCAGCAGGACCCAGTGCATATGGAGAGTGCGATAGCGTCGGCGCTCTGCTGGGACTTGGCCACGACAGAGGCGGGAGCTGAGGTAGGGGCAGAAGTAGGTGCAGGGATAGGCGACATCACGATGTCCTCGTCCCACTCTGGTCCACAAAGCAGACACGAGTGGCTGACAGGCCCTACTTGTTGGAGGTTGACGTCCATGACGCATTCGGCGAGCTTGGCGATGAGTGGATGTCCACCGGCAAAGTCTTTGCGCTCCCAGCGCCAGCGGAAGCGCGGGAGCATGTCGAGTGCCAGCCAGACGTCCTCGAGGGCCGTGTGTCGGGGGAGGGTCTCACATTTAGACATGTGCCCGTAGAGGATGACCATGGCGGCGATATGAAGAGGGATGGGAGAGGTGAAGAAGGCGATGTTGGGGAAGCGAATGAGCTGGTTGTGCACGACGATAGTGTTGTGCGACGTTATGATAGCTGGAGGGATAGGTGAGCGAATAGTTAATTAATGGAATGGAAGAGCTCACCATCAACAAGTGCCTTGTGCCTCTGTGCATAAGAGAGTCCCTGGATCTAAACAGCGCTCTCAATAGTAATATCCTCGCAATCCCGATTTTCAATAACGTCAGCCCATCGTTCTCCGTTATATCCTGCACCAGTTTATTCTTCTTCTCCAATGACCAATCATTCGTTCCCCCAAAGTAATAACTATCCCTCGGGCAGCCCGTTCCTGAAGCGAATGATCCTCGTCGCATTTCGCATGATCGAGTCGCCGTCCTCAGGCTGGTGGCCAGGTGCATAGAGCGAATTGATGATATCCGCTTGAATTTCAGGTATAGGATTCGACAGCGAAAAGCAGTCAGAGAAATCGGACATGCGGTTGTGCGTGCAGGTGCGGGGTTGTTAGAATCCGGAGGGGCGATGGCGAGAGGTCGTCCGAGGAGAATGGATGTTCCCCTGTCGTATACGAGCACGATTTCCCGTTGCCCAAAGCCGCATGCGTGGCTGGCATTCGTTGTC
>QFEU01006944.1:0-19108 GCA_003316345.1 Tricholoma terreum | reverse complement strand
GCACATCAAGTGCTCAGGTTCAAAACTTCTTGGAGCCCATGGCCCTGTGTCAATTTTTTTTTTTGACAGAAACACATCATACCTCAACACGTTTCTTACTGCACGTTCATGTTTTTCATGTGCCCGCTGGAGACGATGCCGTGGGAGTGTTATCCAACGACGGACGATCGCACTTCCGACTGCCTTGGCGGTGAATGAACTTCTGCATGTCATCCAGGTGAGCCTGAGAGATCACTGTCGATCATTCTCCATAAACCATTCGACTGTTGGGCTACCGGCTTGTGGTTAAAGAGGAATTGGACAATATACAGTCATACAGACCCTTCCGTCGATCCAGCCCCAGAGTTGTGGGGTATATGGATATATGAATGATGATCGGAGACCCGGAGTCTGACGCTGGATTTGATCGACGTCGGATCCCGAGGTATCTCCTTAACACAATTGTTCCTTGTTTCCGACGTGCAGGTTCTGCATGACCTTCATTAACGAGTTGCTTTCTTGGATTCTACCTTGCGATTGCACCCCTCACATATAACCCGTGCCTTTACCTAACAGCCGTTGCTTCTTGTCATTGTTCGCCAATATGCCAAGAGTCCGAGGCCTGTTACGTCAATAGGTACTGAAGTGTACCTTTCGGAACTGCATTTCCAACGAGCCAAACCAGACGTTCAAACCAAGCATACCAAGATATTGGCTGCCATATACTCCAGGCCACGAAGCCAATGGGCTCTTCAGGCTCCGACGCCATCCGAGTCCGAGTTGTTGACAATGACGGACTCGGAATCGCCAATATTGCAAGAAGTGCTTAGCGTTTCCTGATAACATCTGCATTCTGTGTTGGCCCATGGACTCGGAGTTCTTGTTTCGGTTCCAGTTAGGTGTTTGAATATCCTTGCGTCTCGCGGAGGGGAGTCGCACACGACCGCATTATTCACTAAATTCTATGTGGATTCTTGATAGTTCGGCCCTGGTCCGCTGCCGTGTCTTTTTTTGCAAATGAGAACTCTGGTATTGGGCAAAACCCGTGCGCACAACCCAAACTCGAACGATCAAATGGCAGCATTTATATGTGGAGACCACGCTGGACATCGAGAAGGCATAAATGCTAGTGCAAGAGAGATGGGAAGACGTTTTGGTGTAAAAGGTGGGTTCGGTCGACCCACGAGAGCCTGGCCAGGTGTCGAAAGTACTGTAGAGCTACAACCACTTGTGATTATAATATTAATGCCGTATGAGCCGACACTCGGGCTGGCGTCTCCCGTTGTGACCGTTTGGCATATACTAGCTCTCGGGATCGTAAGCCACATGTCCGCGCTGCTCTTCTGTGAGTAGCTGCTACTGATGACATTATGAAAATACAGACCCTTCCGTACTGTCTTCGATGGTAGTGGGCAACTCGCCTTCTGATTATATCCTCCGTTCGGGTGTACAAGCCGTTGCTGCTCGTACTGACTTTGATGCGTTCCTAAACATGTAGTCTTGTTGTTCGAGACGGTGACGGCCCACGGAGGTAGAATTAGGATAGCCTTGTACTGCGCCGGACCAAACCCCACAGTCCCACAGTGATAGCAGGCATAACCATCGATGTATCGAGCAGTCCCACGCATCCCGGAAAGTGTGCCTTCGGTTGAAAGATGGACGGCTGAAGTTTATATCCTGGTTGCTCTCAGCGATGGCTCGGGCTAAAGAAACTGTTTACTATCATGAATCCGTTTGAAGCCACAAGACCAGCAACACGTATAAGTGGTGATACATGGATTCAGAGTGTGCCATGGGGTTGTCAGTGAATTCTGCACACTACGCACAAAAGTGACTCGAGCTTCCGAATAAAAAATCAGTCACATGACCCGCTCGATCCCAGGAAGGTATTCGATGTCTTGTGTGCGCGCCAGAGTCATCCGTACATCACGACGGGTCGCCTTGCGTGACGATGGACGGGAACATGAGAGTCCTCACGTCGTCTACTATGCGCTAGCATCCTAACCGCCAACTTCAAGCCTGCTGATCCACAACGAGCGAGTGGATATGATTCCTGCAGGCATATAACATTGGGTGAGGGTTCCTCTTGTTTGGAATTTCAATACCTGCATCCACCACCGCGTATCTTTGAGCAAGCGGATGGCAGCTTCTCCATCAAGATCTGGAGTAAAGAATCTGCCCACCTCCTCGTATACTTCCCTGCAGGCGAGTGCATCGATATCGATGCGACTATCCGGCCTCAGGCTCCGTGTTGTGAGGCACTGAGCTCCTTTCTACTCGAATCAGATATGCACCCTGGACCTAGAGACCGGCACACGCAACTGAAGACTGTTGGCAGCTTCTATTTCTTCCTCGTACTCTGTGTCAGTCGACAACCTGTCAACCACAGACGAAGGTGTATATCCCTACTACTATCTCGTGGTCCCTGGATGCACTTCTCGCACTGCAGGCTGCAGGAGACGGATACAACTCATTGAAAACTTACAGACCACGCTCGGATGTAAGATTCTTGGTGCGTTATCTATTCCTGGAGATTACGAGCCAGAGAAGGAAATTGTTCCCACTATTGTACCGTGACTGGGGGTCGGGATTAAACGGAGCGATTATCGAGCATGTCTCCGAAGAGTCCGCATCTTACATATCGTGATCCCTTGCTGCTCCAAGCTTGCGCCACTATGACCTTTTTTCACACTGACTACTGACGTCATGCGTGTGCTACATAAAAGAGCGTTGATGGTCAGCGGAGCTGCAGAGAACCTCGATCTTTTCTCTAATGGGGTGAGCTCGAATGTTACTTTTCTAGGAGATGCCTTAACGTGAACGGATTTGTATGTAGTTGCATATTTTCTTGCATAGCAGGCAATGTAGTATTTCTGGGGTGAACCGACTGGCGATTGACAGGACACAACAGATATTTTTGAATGTATCGGGGACTGCATAATGTCCATCGTGGGTGCAATTGCAGGGTTGATCGAGTGTATAATTGGAGGTGAGACTGTCATTGCTTGTCCTTTGTTCGAAGTCCGACCCTGCCTATAGCGATTGCAGGATGCCTTGCCACCATAGCCGACTGCTTGACTTGCGGTTGCTTCCGGTAAGTGAATCTATAGGTTGGTTGTACGATGGCGTTCCGATGGTTGCCCAGTTGAACAGCGGCCCCAAGAATGCCACGTGTTTGCTTGGGGCCATCACAATAGTAAATCTTGCGTCGACTCGTAGCTATCAAATTGTAGTATATAAGCAATACAATCAGAGGAACGTCCTATCAGTCGAACTATTGGAATTGTTCCATTCGAGGTAAGTAAGACTGTATGAGTTCTTCGCTTGTACGGCCTTTTGGAGCTTGTAGGTTGGTTGATCGATGATCCGTTGCCCACTCGAGTGAGGACGCTGGGAAACACCATCGAGAAAACCCACCCCTTACTCGTGGCGGTAAGGTGGTATGGAACAGGACATTGTGTGAGGAACAATGACATTTTGTGGGGATCGCGGGACTACTTACTTAACTGAGGTAGTAACTTATCGATGGAAAATACAGGGACAAATAAAGATTTTCTAGATATCTAAAAATAGCCGCATTTTTTTCCTTCTCCTCTTCCTCTCCACTCGAAGCTTGAAAATCCACGAATCCGAGTGGGGAGGAAGACGACGCATCATCAAATATCATAAAATGACCACCAATAACCCTGCTGTTCCGATTGCTCCAGCCCGGCCCGCTCTTTCACGCGTGTCAAGTAATTTCATAAATCTTCCTGCCCCGCCTGTCACCGCCGCTCCAGTAGGCGACAATGACATTGAGCCTCTGGACGGTCTATTTGAGCTCCTGGATGGCTCTGCCTTTCGCGGGATCAGCTTCGGTGCAGAGGGGAAAAGTGTTACTGGCGAATGTGTTTTTCAGACTGGTAAGCTACGTGCAAGCTATGACGGCGCTGCTCAGGCATAATTTGATATTCAGGCATGGTGGGATACACTGAATCTCTGACCGATCCTTCATATGAAGGTCAGATTCTTGTGTTGACATATCCGCTAATGGGAAATTACGGCGTCCCTCAACGTCCAACATCTCCTCACGACCTCCCGCCCGAATTTGAGTCTTCCCGTATCCATGTCGCTGCTATTGTCGTCGGTTACTACTCCGAAGATCATAGCCACTTCCTTGCTTCGTCTTCTCTCGGGGCGTGGCTGAAAGAGAATGGCGTGCCAGCACTATACGGTGTGGATACTCGCGCACTTACGAAAAAAATCAGGGAAAAAGGATCGATGTTAGGAAAAGTCCTAGCTCGCAATACTAACGGATTCTCAAGTCGGCCGCCTTTTCTGTCGTCCCCTGTGCAGCTTACCTCCACGCCTTCTACGCCATACTCCTGGCGTGAAGACTACTTGGACATTCCCTTCCTCGATAACAGTCGGAAGAACCTTGTCGCAGAAGTATCAATCTCTGCTCCACGCATCTACAAGCCGACGTCCGAGGCAAAGTTGCATCCTTCAGGCCGAGAATTGCGCGTTTTGGCGATTGACGTTGGGATGAAGTACAACCAGATCCGATGCTTCGTGCGTCGCGGAGTCGAAGTCAAGGTTGTTCCCTGGGACTACGACTTTTTTTCGGACGGCGAGCCCTACGACGGGCTTTTCATTTCCAACGGACCAGGTGATCCCACAATGGTCGAGGACACTATAGCTCGCATTTCGAAGGCGATGGAGAAAGCAGAGAAACCAATCTTTGGTATCTGTCTCGGTCATCAACTCATGGCGTTAGCAGCCGGAGCAACGACCTCTAAAATGAAGTACGGAAATCGTGGACAAAACATACCCTGCAATGATGCGCTCTCGGGTAGATGCTACATCACTAGCCAGAACCACGGTTATCAAGTCAACACTGCTTCACTTCCAGCAGGCTGGAAGGAGCTCTTTCGAAATGCAAATGATGGTAGTAACGAGGGTATCTACTGTGAAGACAAGCCATTTTTTTCTGTCCAATTTCATCCGGAATCCCATCCAGGCCCTCGCGATACTGAATTCTTGTTCGACGTTTTCATCCAAAATATGGTTGACTGTGCCGCGACAAACTCTCTAGTTGCAATATCCATGCCTGGTGGGATAAAGGAAGACAACGACAGTCGTGTCCCGCGTGCAAAAGTCTCAAAGGTGATCATTCTTGGCTCTGGTGGCCTATCCATTGGCCAGGCGGGCGAATTCGACTATTCGGGCTCGCAAGCCATCAAAGCACTCAAAGAGGAGGGAATCTATACGATAATGGTCAACCCGAACATCGCGACCATTGCAACTTCGAAGGGTTTGGCAGATAAGGTGTACTTCCTCCCCGTAACGCCCGAGTTCGTTCGGAAGATCATCAAATACGAGAAGCCTGATGGTATCTACGTAACTTTCGGCGGGCAGACTGCATTGAACGTTGGTATCAAGCTCAAGGACGAATTTGCGGAACTTGGGGTGCAGGTGTTAGGAACCCCTATCGAGACGATCATTATGACAGAAGATAGGCAGTTATTTGCCAGCGCGATGGCAGAGATTGGGGAGAAATGTGCTGAGAGCTTCACGGCCACGAATCCGGACGACGCAGTCATCGCTGCCCAGACGATCGGATTTCCCATCATTGTTCGTGCCGCCTATGCGCTTGGTGGTCTAGGATCTGGCTTTGCGCAGGATGAGGTTCAGCTGAGGGCACTTTGTAGCAAGGCGTTCGCGACTAGTCCCCAGGTACTGGTTGAGAAGAGTATGAAAGGCTGGAAGGAGATCGAGTACGAAGTTGTGCGAGATTGCCGTGACAACTGTATCACTGTTTGCAATATGGAGGTATGGCTAACAGGCACTGGTTTTAGAGACTAACTCCAACTGTTGTGCAGAATTTCGATCCTCTTGGCATTCATACAGGCGATTCCATCGTTGTCGCACCCTCTCAGACACTTTCAGATGCGGATTACAACATGCTACGCACTACTGCCATCAGCGTCATCCGCCATCTCGGGGTTGTTGGAGAGTGCAACATCCAGTATGCCCTAAACCCATCATCGCAAGAGTACTGCATCATCGAGGTAAAACTACAATTGTCTGTTCCCGAACCTGACTCAATAAGTAGTAGGTAAACGCCCGGCTGTCCCGGTCTTCTGCGCTTGCATCCAAAGCCACAGGTTACCCACTTGCTTTTATCGCGGCCAAACTTGGTTTGGGGATTCCACTAAACGAAATCAAAAATACAGTCACCAAGGTCACAAGCGCATGCTTTGAGCCTAGCTTGGACTATGTTGTGGTGAAGATCCCACGTTGGGATCTAAAAAAGTTCAACCGTGTCAGTCGGCTCCTTAGCAGTAGCATGAAGAGTGTTGGCGAGGTCATGAGCATTGGTAGAACATTCGAGGAGACCATCCAGAAGGCCATTCGTGCTATCGATGATCAGTTTTCTGGGTTTGCAAAGGTATGTCTTGGCTCTTCGACCCCATTCTTGTTACTTATCATCACCAATCCAAAGAATGACTTCGTTGAGAATATCGACGAGGAACTTATCAACCCGACGGACAAGCGTATCTTTGCGATTTCATCCGCTTTCTATCGGGGATATAGCGTCGACAAGATCTGGCAAATAACTAATATTGATAAATGGTTCTTGACAAGACTTCGCTACATCTTCAACATGGAACAAAAACTTTCGTGCGTGAGTTGATCAGGCTTCCAATACTGAGCTCAACAATTGCGTTGATAGGTCATGCAACGTCTCTACGATCTCCCCGGATCTTTTGCGACAATCAAAGCAGCTCGGATTTTCGGATCGCCAGCTCGCGGTATGTATGGGCTCCACAGAATTGGCCGTGCGACGGCTCCGTCAGGAAAACGGAATTATGCCCTTTGTGAAGCAGATCGATACCGTTGCTGCTGAATTCCCTGCTTTCACGAATTACCTCTACACAACATACAACGCTGTCGAACACGACATATCTTTCAATGACAGGGGGGTAATGGTTCTGGGTTCTGGTGTATATCGTATTGGATCATCCGTCGAGTTTGATTGGTGTGCTGTGAGGGCAATCAGGACTTTGCGGGACCAGGGCCTCCAAACGGTCATGGTCAACTATAATCCCGAAACGGTCAGCACCGATTACGACGAAGCTGATCGCTTGTATTTCGAGAACATCAGCCTCGAGACAATCCTGGACATTTACGACGTCGAACGCTCTCGGGGTGTCATTTTATCGATGGGAGGCCAAACCCCCAACAATATTGCCCTTCCCTTGTACCGACAGAACGTCAAGATCTACGGGACCTCTCCAGAAATGATCGATACTGCCGAAAATCGTTATAAATTCTCTCGATTATTGGACGAGATCAATGTAGATCAGCCTTTGTGGAAGGAGCTCACTAGTTTCGAGGAAGCCACGGCTTTCTGCGAGAAAGTTGGCTATCCAGTTCTTGTCCGACCGTCTTATGTTCTGTCTGGCGCGGCCATGAACGTTGTCTCCACCGGTGACGACCTCTCGAATTACCTGAACCAAGCCGCTGCGGTTTCTCGAGACCACCCTGTCGTGATCACCAAATACATCGAACAAGCGAAGGAGATTGAGATGGACGCCGTTGCCAAAGACGGCAAACTCGTCATGCACTACATCTCGGAGCATGTGGAGAACGCTGGCGTACATTCTGGCGATGCGACTCTGATCCATCCCCCCCAAGACCTTGATCCCCAGACTGTTCGGCAGATCAAGGAAGCAACAGCCAAGATCGGGAATGCGCTCAATGTCACCGGTCCTTTCAATATTCAATTCATTGCCAAGAACAATGAAATTAAAGTCATCGAATGTAATCTACGTGCGGCTCGATCGTTCCCCTTCGTTTCCAAAGTCACTGGTATAGATGCTATCGAAATGGCTACAAAGGCTATGCTGGACCTCCCTTTTGAAGCATACCCCGATCCTGGCCTTCCACCTGACTACGTCGGTATCAAAGTTCCTCAATTCAGTTTCAGCCGGCTGTCAGGCGCTGACCCTGTTCTTGGTGTGGAGATGGCATCTACGGGCGAGGTGGCATGTTTCGGGCATGACAAGTATGAAGCCTACTTGAAAGCACTCATTTCGACAGGGATTGTCCCTCCCAAGAAGAACATCCTTTTCTCCATCGGTAGCTATCGCGAAAAACTTGAACTTCTTCCTTCAATTCAGAAGCTTAGCGCTGCTGGTTACAATATCTTTGCGACGTCCGGGACGGCAGATTTTCTTACTGAACATAATGTCTCATGCAAGGTCAGTCGTGATTGCAGCTCGGCACTTCTCTATGCTGACTCTCATTCACTTGAAGTACCTGGAAACCCTTGGTGGGGGTAGTCACGACGAACAAAAATCGGAATATTCGCTCACACAACATCTTGCCAACAATCTCATCGACATGTACATCAATTTGCCCTCGAAAAACCATTATCGTCGCCCAGCAAGCTACACCAGTAAGGGCTATCATACGCGTCGCATGGCAGTTGATTTCGCTGTTCCCTTGATCACGAACGTAAAAAATGCCAAAATGCTCGCCGAAGCTCTTGTTCGAAAGCTTCCTCTGGACGTGTCTAACATCGACTCTAAGAGCTCACATCTGACGCACTCGTTCCCGGGCCTTGTTAACATCGCGGCCTTTGTACCTGGCTTGCTAGAACAGGATAGCGAGGATATGCTTTCTGTCACAAATATATCAATAGGCGCTGGCTTTACGACTGTTTTAGTTCTTCCTTGGGGCACCAATACTCGAATTCTTGATAGAGAATCTCTCGAGCAAGCACGATCAAGTGCTGCTGGTGCCGCCCATTGTAATTTCGCGCTCAGTGTTACTGCCACATCTGACAATACTCAGATCCTGGATGAAGAGCTTCAAGCTGGCGCAAAATCGCTCTTCATTCCATTCCGGATAGACGGTTCGACTCTGTCTTTGTCGATCATTGCTGCCCACTTTTCCTCTTGGCCTGTCGACAAACCAGTCATAACGGATGCCAAAGGCTCTGACCTTGCCTCCATCCTCCTCCTGGCCAGCCTTCATAGCCGCAGTGTACACGTCACAGACGTCCAGAGTAACGACGACATCCTTCTAATATCTCTCAGCAAGGCGAAACATTTGAAAGTCACATGTGACGTATCTGTCTACTCCTTGTTTTTCACCCGTGAACAGTTCCCGCTCTCGACTTTACCCTCCACTGCCGATCACAAAGCTCTCTGGAAAAATCTCGACGTGATTGATGCGTTTTCTGTCGGGGCCACGCCATATCGCTTGTCGCTGGAAGCCGGGAAAGTGCCATCGCCCTCGACAGGATTGCGGGAAACCCTCCCATTACTGCTCACCGCTGTTGCAGATGGCCGTCTTACTCTCAACGATATCCGTAAACGATTACACGACAACCCAGTACTTATATTCGGTCTTCCTGACCAAGCGCACACAAGCGTGGAAGTTGTCCTTGGGCGCAGGGCTCCATTTATAACTGGCTCCAATTCTTGGTCACCATTGGAGGAACATATCGTGTCAGGTGCTATACATCGGGTCATAATGCATGGTCACACGGTTTTCCTCGACGGATCGCTCTTTTCTTCATCAGTCGGACAAGATATTTCTGGTGCCAGTGTAAGCCACGCATCGGCCAATCCATTGGTCCTCCCAACTCCCCCAATTGCCGAACCATCATCACGCACAACTGTCATGCCATGGACGCCAGCAAGCTCCTTACAGACCTCAGGGACGAACGTCCACGGCATTGTAGCCCCTCATCCTTATTCACACATTCAGCATCCATCGTTCCATCGTCGACACATTCTTTCTGTCAAACAATTTACTCAGCGCGATTTGTATGATCTATTCTCTCTCGCTCATGAAATGCGTCTCCAGGTTGAACGCAATGGCACTTTGGATGTTCTTAAAGGAAAAGTGCTTTGCGTGCTATTCTACGAGCCGTCTACTCGAACAAGCTCTTCCTTCGACGCTGCCATGAAGCGTTGCGGCGGAGAAGTCGTGCAGGTCGCAGTTGACGCTTCCTCGGTCCTTAAGGGAGAGAGTCTGCCTGACACCATACGCACGCTCGCCTGCTACAGTGACGCCATCGTCCTCCGTCACCCGGATGTAGGAAGTGCACAGTTGGCTGCGAAATTCTCGCCAATTCCTATCCTGAACGCTGGTGACGGTATCGGGGAACATCCAACACAGGCAAGTTCATTCCCTCATCGTCGATTTTGATGCTAAACCGATGCTGAACAATGGATCTAGGCACTATTGGATGTCTATACCATCCGGTCGGAGCTTGGCACGGTCAATGGGCGTACCATTACTCTTCTTGGTGATCTGAAAAATGGGCGAACCGTACACAGCTTGGTCACATTACTCTGCTTACACTCTGTGAGGCTCAACTTTGTCTCCCCTGCTGCACTTGCAATGCCTGCCAGCGTTGTTTCTGCCGCTCGGAAGGCGGGGGTTCCTGTCAGGATTTGCGAATCCTTAGACGAAGTGCTCGCCGACACTGACGTCTTGTACGTGACACGTGTGCAGAAAGAGAGGTTTGAGAATGAGCTAGAATGGCAGCAAGCGAAAGACGCATATCGAATAGACCATGCCGTGCTTTCAAGGGCAAAAGAGGATATGATCGTTATGCATCCCTTACCCCGAAACAACGGTACGCGTTGTTCAAGCAGATATCCATAATCTCTCACCTTCCCTGCCCTTTTCCAGAGATTGATCCAGAGGTTGACTTTGATGCTCGCCGTGCAGTCTATTTTAGACAAATGCGTTATGGTCTTTTTGTAAGTTCCCCACGCCACTTGTACCATGGATCCAGTTGACAACCCCCTCCAGATCCGTATGGCGTTGCTTACGAGCGTCATGGCATGAGCATCGCCCGATGCCAGTAATTGGTACTTACAACAGTTGACTGAACCCTGACTAAACTTAAGCTTCCAAACCTAGCGGCCTAAGCCCAACACCCAAAGGTCTAACCGCTGGCTAGCACAGTTACGGTTCTCGCGCAGGAACCCTTCAGTGCTCGGCCGTTTTAGGACAAGGGGCTTAGAGATTCAAGGACTATATCGTATAAAAATACAAGCTTACAAGGGAAACGTTTAAAATCTACATGTAGTTGAATTTTTCAAGTGTATCGATTGGTAGAAATTATTCGTATCTTATTCCTGCCGTTAGTACGCTTTGTGCTTGACACATCGATTCTGGTTGGATTCGAGTTCGGGGACACACATGATAGATCCCAGCCCCGTTAATATTGGCGCCACCACCGTGACAGGAAGGACTCAAGCGACCAGTGTCACTAGACACTAGGTATCTCCCTCAATTTTACATACTACCGTGACTGCTCACGGCACTCCGGATCCCAACTGGGTTTTGATCCTCGCACTCGTTTCTTTCGTTTTGGCATTCCTCTCAGCATTTTATGTAACGAAAACATGTGGGCCTAGGACTATCACTGGCAGCGACACTCCTCACCGTCTCAACCAACTCGTACCGCATCTTCCGACACCCAAACTCGTCGATTGTTTCATGTACGCGGTCATGCCAGGACTTCCTGGTCGACGTCTTTTGACCTGTCAGAACTCCCAGCTCCGGAATTGGAATCTGTCATTCGGGACATCAGGGTGTCTCTGGAGTATTTCTCAGCCTGCGGAGATCGAGAGGTCACGGTCACGATGAGTGCGACCGGACACGGTCTTTCCCATTTCACGGTCGTTTCGTGAGTCATTACGGGGTCTGTATGAATCAACTCTCTCAATTGCTAATGCCAACATGATCAATTATCCCGACCTTATCACGAAAACACTTGCGGCTGATCCCATCGTCTGGGTCTACAGCAACCTGAGGATGCAAAGCATCCGAGTCCGAGTCGTTGACGACCGTGAAATGAGGCAGCATCTCCCACAGCCTACCGAAAGGATGGTACTACCGCCATACATTGTCGAACAGATCAACGAGTAGGTGAAAAAATATGCATTCGAGTCATTTGACATACAAGTTACCTGAAGCACCGTCAGGTTAGATAACAGTTGACATGAGTCAGATCATGATCAGTACCTTGTTGCGAGTTAACTCTTCATGGCACAATTGCGCCCGACGTCCATCCGGTTACCAATGTCCTGCAGATGATATCCTTTTATCCAAACCGAAGAAGCGTAGCTCCTGCCAGTGGAAAGCACGCTTTCCGTATATCTATCTGCGGTGGTGGGTTAGTAGGCAGTCTATGTTTCTCGCAGCTTCATGTCCTTGAGTAGCGCCGGCACTTGGGAACATTCCTGGCCAGCACCGTGACGCATGTGACTCACAAGAGTGCTTCAAACGACGCCTCCGCATATCCAGATCGTTCATTCGTTCGTTCGGCTTCGCATCAAGACAGCCCCAGCCATGATTTCAGTCAAATGATGTGACGATTGCACGCGGCGTCGGTGTGCCTGCGGGTTGTGTGACGCGCACCACGATGACGAGTGTTCGATCGCCATCCAGTCGGCGATGTGTACTGCAATTCTAGCCGCCAATTCTGTCATGCGTACTTTCTTGGAGAGTGCCACTGTTCTCGGAGGGGAGGCGCAGTGGGCACGTGAATTTTCTTTGTCCCTGTGCCTCTCATCCCTCTCATCAATCTTCTCCTGTCATCGACCCACGCCCAGGATCGCACCTAAACCGAACAATGTCCGAAATCAGTCACGACCCAAGATCCCATTCAGCAGGAGATTCCACGGAATTGATCAACCATTCCAGGGGTCAATCATTGTCAAGACCCGGTGCGAAACCAACGCCTGAGAAGCGTAGCAGCACTTGATGATAACGCCCATGCGCATGCCATTCTGAACCCTTCCAGTCTTTCCATTTTCCTGAATTGTCACGGTTATGAACGAGGATCGTTCAGAACACCCTCCAACTGCAGCGCCAGGGGGTGGCACCTCAGCGCCACAACTACCGCCAGTTGCCACAGCTTCAACGCCGACTGCCTCTGCGTCGGTGGCCCCGTCTACGACCGCACCCCCACAGACGGCGGTTCCGCCTGCCCCAACGACAGGGCCTGTGGAGCCATCTACCGCCCCTGGGCCTACAGAGCAACTTGTAGCCGCGGAGACCCCAACAGACCATGCTCGTGCGTCAGCGCCAGCTCCCCCGACGACTACGCTTGAATACGCCCCGACTGCTGCTGCACACGCTCCGCCAACGACGCCGCCCAGGCTCGTGTCTCATCATAGTCACCCCAACTCCCTTCGAAATACTGCGCCTGGCCCAATGGGACACAGGACCGCGTCCGTGGAGGACGCTGCTACTTTATCTGGTTACGGGCACTCTCGCCCTCATGGGCTCGGAGTGGGACAACCTTTGCCTCCGTTACCACGTGATGGCCGTCATACGGAAGGCAGGCGCGCGACAATCTCAGAAGCGCATACTATGAATGGACGACGACCTGGGATCGATTGGATCGTGCCTGTTGAAGAGATGGTGTGCCATCTATGTTTTTATATTGCCTAGTCATTAACAAGTACGTAGCCCTACCATGAAAGAAGTGTTGGGGAGCGACTCCACCCAACCATTGAGACAGCAAGGTTAGAACGGGAAAAATATGCAACGAAGGCAAAAATGACTTCGTATGCGTTAAATCTGGCAATCGGTCTTCAAGTGCTCCTTGGTTCCCTCACAACAGCGCTATCAGCTGGTATAAGTGGTAATCGTGTAAGTCAGGAGTGTTCATGTCCCGTATTTGTTACGTTTTACTGACCACACTTTTCAAGTCTCGTATCTCGACAACTGTACTTGGTAGGCCTATCGGCGACCTATTTCCCTTTAGGATCTCATTTTCTTTGCTCATCCAGGTGGCCTTGCCACGGTTATTGCTTCATACCTTGCGCGTATGCGAGGCTCAGGCGAACCTGAGAATTCTATCACTCGTGTAAAAGATCTAGAGCATTTTATCCGCGATTGTGAAGCTTTCACGTTGGACTATGGGCATACGTTGGGAGACAAATATGATGCTCGCCTGTTGGCCCTTCGAAGCCGATTCGAGGAGCTTCTAGGAAACGCGGACCGGTGAGATTGCATCTGTTCGCTGCGCCTTGTGACTGAGTATTCAATTTTTGACAGTGACAGGGAACGGAAGTCAACGTCGCCTGCATAACAGCTCTCCCTCTGTTAGCTAATGCTCCATTTTTTCTTACGTGCGGTCAGCTCATGGGTATTCTTGGACATCTCGGATATCATTCACTACATACAGACCTCCATCTACCTCCATTCGTTGATACATTCCTTGTTTTATGAAGTCCTTCGCTTTTTCCTTATCGCCGTGGGACCGTTGCTTAATACCTGGAGACAGATGTTGATTGTGTTGCGAGGGAATTGACATACCGTGAGTGTATTTCACAGTGGAGCTGGGAAGGGCGAGTAGTTATCACACAAGCTTGAGATAGAGACGTGCCAAGGGACCGGGGCTGGTGCAGGCACATCCATCTCACTCGATGGTCCTCAAGTTTATGTATTTACCATACCATTGCCGCTGCAGAGCCGAGCCGAAATATGTGTATATATGTGGTATGCATGTGGGGTCACAAGTTTATGCTGTCTCTGGCGTGTACCTTGTCTGTCACAAAGCGACCCTTTCTCAGAATATAACGAAATCCAAGATTTCAGAAAGCGTGCTATGAGTGCATGCAACAATTGTGGATATCGAACAAGTTACAATACGAACCACGTGACGCACGTCAATTTTCAAACGGCGCCATCATATCACTTGATCATCGATATCTTATTTGTCTTTGTCTATATATTATAACTTCACGATCCATGTCACCCCAGCTCTATCGTTCCATGTCGTACTTGACATGACAAAAAGTCTCTGAGCAACCATTATCCAATCAAATCAGCAGCAAAATCACCTGAGGACTTGTAGACACAAATATTCAGTAGAACTGACCTCGAAAATAAGTAAATTAGTAGTTGTCTACAGCTGACTCGGAATAAGTAGTCAAACCTGCAAAAAAAACTGAAGTACACCATCTAACAGAGCTTGAAAATGAGACCAATTGCAAGGGGAGACGCGATCCCTCTAACTCAATCCCATCAAATGGAGCCTTCCCTTCAAGTTCATAGTGATCGCAGCTCAGGCAGAGCAGGGACGCGTATTTCATGCAATGCTACACTAAGTACAATACACCGCATTAATGTGCCACACAACTAGTACTTGTATGTACAGGTGAGTTACACTCATAACCACTCCCTAGATGAGCAAGGACGATGTATCAGGGATTGGTCACCAGTCTACAGGAGTGAATATTTATGCCGTATGATCTCTTTGATGCTATGCGTTAAAAAAGGCATACAAGTAGCTCCTCTCGGCCCCTGTGCAAAATTACATATCTCATAAGATAGGCAACACTCATTTCCAGCACCCTTATGTAAGCATAAAACACCACTTTCTGCAACGTCTTCTGTCCACCACACATTGCTCTTTTCACTATTCTAACCTCAGAGAATTGTAGCTATGATACCTGTCACCAACCCCCTGCAAAAATATTTAAGGATTTTCACCTTCTGATAAAGTAGTAAGGTCTACAAAATGGGGTATAGAATTTTTTGTCAAAAGGCTTTTTGAGATTATTGAACCAGATTGGCACAACTTGAAAATGTGCTGCCAGTACATTTGGCCAGGTCACATGACACCACACGTGATATGTCAGGGAAGGAATGAGCAGGAGGAGGTCGCAGATCTCCCAATATTCAGGCCTTCTATCATGCCATTGAAGTCCAAAGCTGCTAGATCTCGCATTCAGAATCTCTCCATGAGTTCTAAGCAATCTCGGAAGGCCTACATGGAGGATGCCGAGGATGAGGATGCACCAGTGCTGCCATGTCATCTGCACAATTGCCACAGCGAGAGATCAATCAGCAACTCAGGATTACAAGAACTTGTTGTAGATCCAGATCTTGTTGAGATTTTCACGCGGTTTGAAGAGTTGGGGGAGGATGGGTTGCCCGATGACGAGGATGATGATGAGGATGATGAGGATGATGATGAGGATGATGAGGATGATGATGAGGATGATCTCAGCAGAGAAGAAGATGACACGGAGATCAAAGAAATTTCCTCACTGGAAGCTTTCATCGAAGCGCTACAGAAAGCTCAAGCAGTTGCTGTGGAAACTGAACGGGAGAGAGAGAAGGGAAATAAGCGGCCAAAACGGTACCTTGGAAACTCAGACAGGACAAAGCAGAGGTGTTTACAAAACATGCACATTCTCAAGAAGAAGGGATATGTATCAATTGATAGATGGTTTGGAAAGAGGAAGAGCAGTCCAGCAAAGATTCTGCAGATCCTATCCGATGAATTGGAGCCAGAATCAATCTCTAGTGCCTCGGTGATGGGTCCCTACGCCGCCTAGCCGCGGAAAATGCGATATTGAGTGGTTTCAGTACCATAACCTTTTAACATTCCTTCAACATCCCCCGCCTCACTGTCTTCAACACCTGCGACCCCCTTCTGCGACTTTGTGACCAGGTCGCATCATAGTCTGTGGCAGCGGGCCGTCGCATCAACACTCCGATCAAACACCCCACTACTCCACTTGGTCCTTAGCGGTTGGTAGTACCGAAAGCAGTGTCTACATGAGGGTCACATACTCGGGGTAGCAAGGGAAGGCAGTGTCGAGTTTCGTTTTATTCATTATATTCCTTTCATATTATTTCAGCTTTATTACTTTCCATTTCTTTGACTTCTATAAAAGCCCATCGTATATACCACAATAAAACAGTTCAGTTCCCCCCTTTCGACTACAGTTCAGTACCAGTTCAGAGTTAACAGCTCAAAGAAAGCCTTCGACACTATCGACCATTGCGACTTCGACACTTGCAACTTCTGCGATCCGTGCAGCACCAACCTCCTCGTTACAGAACGGTCAACCTGATGACCAAGCTACGTATAATAACTCTTCGAACTAGATCGCACATCCACGGCCATATTGTGCTAACCACGCTCATCGTCTACTCCACCGAATAGAACAGGTCGCACTTACGCATCGCACGTCGCGCACCTTCATTGAAGGGAGTAACCGAGACCCTTTGAGCTAACAACCCCCTCGATCAATCAGTTTGTTGTTTTCCCCACCAGTGGGAGTGGCAAACGAACATCATTTCTGGAGCCCACCGCGAGGGGTTTTCAAAGATTTCATCGGACCTGCCTTCGACAAACAACGAAGAAAGCGCATCAACTCTCACAGAATCAGAACTCTGTCAGCAGTTTACAGCAGCGTACGAAGCCCGCTTCGCAAAGAACAACATCGCACCAAGCACAGTATTCGACAACTTATTCACCACGGCTCCCTGACTCAGATCAGCAGCCTCGACCCCACTCCCAACGACTCCAGCAGCCTCGAACAATCCACTCCCAACAAATCCGCTAACAACAACCCCGCTCCCAACAATGGCAACCATGCCAGCTAGAGGACATTCGACCGCACCGAAGTTTTCCCCTACTCAACCACGCGAGCTAAGACATTATTTCCAGGAGCTAAAAGCCCTCCTAGACAATTGCAAAATCACCGATGATACAGAAAAGAAGTTTCAAGCCTGTAGGTACTTGGACGTCGACACCGCCGAATTCTGGCAATCAATCCCATCCCACCGCGCCACTTCGACCTATGACGAGTGGAAGATAGAGTTGGAGAAGTTATACCCCGGATCCGATGATGACTGGAGATGGTCAATGACCGACATGGATAAGTTAGTCGGAGAAAGATCGCGACTAGGGATCCACACCATCGATGATTTGGCAGCGTACTATCGCGCTTTCTACACCATTACGTCGCACCTCGTCACGAAAAGCAGGTTATCAGAAACCGAGCAGTCGCGCGCCTTCATCCGAGGTTTCCAGGCCGAGTTATGGGCAAGAGTAGGAAGGCGATTAGAGATAAAGTACCCTGACCATCACACGGACAATGCTTACTCCCTTGATGAAGTATACCAGGCCGCGTCCCACATATTGCAGGGGACGTTGCCAACAGCCCTACCACAACACCCAACTTCGACGCCTCGAACTGAACCCGAGTCGCAGGTCAAAAACGAAGACATATCTGCGATTCTAGGAAAGCTAGCCCTGACGATCCAGGCGCTAGTAAATATGCAGGTTAATGGAGGAGCTACTAGTGTTGCGACACCACCTCCGATGCATACACACAACCACAACAATTTGTCGGGACAAGCATGTAACTTCTGCGGTCAGCTCGGTCATTTCATGAGCACTTGCCCGCTCATTATCGTTTACATAAACACCGGCAAATGTCGCAAGAACCACGAAGGCAAACTTGTGCTCCCATCAGGCACGTGGATGCCAAGGAGTATCATAGGTCGCACCTTCCAAGAGCGGTTCGATGAGTATCATCATCAGAACCTGAACCAACTCACAGGCGCACATATCACCTCCAATACCAATGCGACCAATACCAACATCATAACCGATGCGACGTCCATGCTCTATGGATGTACACCAGTCGCGACTCGCAACCCATTACCGGCTTCTTCGGGGGTCGAGATCAACACATTGCGACTAACAGCGCAGGAATGTATCAATGCGCTCGAGAAGGAACT
Source organism: Tricholoma terreum (assembly GCA_003316345.1). Taxonomy (NCBI): domain Eukaryota; kingdom Fungi; phylum Basidiomycota; class Agaricomycetes; order Agaricales; family Tricholomataceae; genus Tricholoma; species Tricholoma terreum. The sequence continues at coordinate 556 of QFEU01006944.1, read as the reverse complement.
ATTCATGCTTAAAGGACGACAGGTATTCGATGGAGTAGAAATTGTGCGACGAAAGGAGAAAGGAAAGGAAAGGGAGCAGAATAATGCAGCCCCATCTACATCAGGAACGACAGATACCCCCGACGCGATACCAACACTCCCAGCAACGGAGCCCATAGCTAAGCCACCTATACACCCGTTCGCTAATATCCCAGAAGCACAGTATGCGCCGCCCACTACGAGAAACTTTGCGGCACCTTTTGACAAAACCAAAGTTGTGAAGGATCAGGAACCCGCCTATCGCACTCAAGCACCAGCCCAGAATGCGAAAATCACGGAAGAAGTCTACTCACGATCGGTCAAAGCTCCATTCGTCACCCTATCCACTGAAGAACTACTAGCCCTCTCGCCCGACTACCGACAAAGGGTTTGCGATTCTGTAACGCCGAAGCGCATAGCTACCGACGGCGTCGCAGAAGCCCCCAGTATCTCGACCCATTTACAAGAAGAAGCCAAGTTACCCTTTATCGAAGACATCACAGAATCTACCCAGTCGGACATGCGATCAACCATTCCG
>QFEU01006936.1:0-15276 GCA_003316345.1 Tricholoma terreum | reverse complement strand
CATCCCTGAGATCAGCCACCTGAGATCTTTGTCTCTGACATTCTCTATAGATAAATAAGGTAAACCATTGTCGATGCTTACTGATGGGAAGCTGAAACAGGAGGTATGCTTAACTGACAAGCGGGCAACTGGTGAGTGCGCAAAACGCTCATGAATGCTGCTGCATCGGGCTGAATTTCACCTCCGATCCATCAAAAATATCAAAAAAACGCGGAGATGAACTATCTAGGTTCTGGCCCCATAAGCATAAACCTTATATCAATCAGATCGACTTATCATCTGCTATATCAGGTCAGCTACCGGAGACTAAGCATAAACTCATGTCATCCATTTTCTTTCTTGATCTTGTGCCGGCAATTGCCATGTGCAGTGAAGTTAGAACGGGACAGCTCAGCTTTGTGCTATGCCATTTTGGTCCCGTATCAGAAAGATCAGAAACCCGCGATCTACTTAGCGGACGTTTCAGTTACAGTCGAATAAAGAAATCGCAGACCATCAACCAGAACTCCCAACATGCGCTGAGCGTTCATATGATGCCATCATAACTCAATCGCGTAAGTATGGTTCTCTATCGGCGTCGTTGTCCGCTACATCCCACACGATGTTAGCACTAGATTGGTTATAAGTTCCTATTGTACTTGCTCTTCCAGACCCGCTGGTGGCTGGCTTAGTATCGAAAGAGAACGTCAGAGACTACTTGTTACTTTAGTTTGATAGCGTTCTCTCAACATCCGAAGGAGCAAGAAAGCGTCATTTCTAATTTGTAGTGCGATTTTTCTGTACATCAGACTGTCAAAAACTGATTGTCAAGCTGTTGAGCACAATCTTTCCATCGGGCACTCATCAGCACGTCCGTAAAACACAAGTCATGCGCAAAATGAACCACATTTACACCTTTCCCCAACTCCACGTCAGATTGCCAGATGGGAAAATAGTCCGCTTCGCCAGTGAAATGAATGACCCATGCTCTGGCATCCGCCGAGAGAAGGGTCATGTATTCGGTTGTCCTCTGAATGTGCGACAAACTCCAGAACGGTCGTTGGGTGGCTCTCCTTCAGTACGATGGTGGAATATTTGTCCTTCTTCAGATGATCCTGGAGGTGCCATTGACTAGTGACGGTCCACCCATTGCTGCCGAAGCCAGTTCAAAAGAATCCTCATGAGCTCAGTATCGTAAACACTCCCGAGGGACTCGACCACCGTACGAACTGCGGATTTTCACCTTCGGTATCTTGTAAGTATGAGCGGAAAGCTGCCGGGCGAATAAGAGTTTGTCAAAGCATTTGAGCGATTCAATCAAAACATCCAAGACACGGAGTGCATTATCTTGAAAGTGGGGAGCCGTTTGAGGAGCATTGAGAAACTTGGAGGGGATGGTTCTGTTTCGGATAAGTCCATCCGAAAAGGGCTGAGGCCATATGCATGCGGTAATTGTCGAACGTTAACTCAGCGCTCATTAACACCCCTTCTGCTGTCGGGCGATCCGCGAGGTCCGCTTCTGCTAAGCTCTTCAGTTGTACATCGAGCATGAAGTGGAATGTAGCCGCGATCAGAGAGATCTCTGAGTATAGGTGTTCAGGAGGAAATTCAGAAATGGTTACCAGTTTCGAACTCCTTGACAACCATACAAAGACTTTGACATATGATCGCAAATTTCCGAACATTGTACGCCCACAAAGGCAGATCATTCCCGGATGGCTATGGGGGGATGTGAGCTCTCAAAGACCGGTGAAGCTGAGCAACGAACCCATTGGATTTGAACCATACGTCCACAAGAACAGCATCGTCTATCGTAACATGATGATCTGGAGCAAATTCGTGGAAGAGTTTCCTGACCTCTTCAATGCGAAAATGTGGATTCTGGACTCGATCGGGCTCCGGCAGACAACGAAATCGAGTGGATGAAATAGAAGACTTGAATAATAGATGAGCGCGCAATATAGGCAGTGGCATATGTCCATAATTCTCTGACAATAAAGGTGAGATGTGTATTTGCCATAGATAGTAGAACGATATCATGGAGCCTGAATGTCCGAGTGAAAAAAATTGGCCGTTAGACCGCTGGGAGATCCATTGCTATCTGCCAGGTACCACCAAGAATAAGAATCCGTGGCCGGGCTGAAATATGCCACATTCAACACCGCTTCATCGACGAATTTAGCGAACTTCATCGCGCTGGCTATCCGGGATCAATCTCTCCGGGCCTTTGAGAGATCAGGCCCCAGTCACCACGATACTAAGTATACGATTCGCTCCATCATCGCTGCTGGAATCTTTAGTGCTTCGCGCCTACTCTAGTCTCCCAAAGGCAAGTTGCAGTAACCATTCGTTTTCAACTCTTGTGCCGCAGGATATCTCGTGTCCGACGCCTACCCCGAGTTCCAGGGTTCAAATGGCGCACATCATGGAAGACATGTCTAATGTGTTGTGTGCATCTAGCTCAGCTGCCTTGGTGAAAGTTACAGCAGCTCTCAAGGATTGCAAACATACAGCCTATACAAAAAGGATTGTAAATTAGATACGATGCTCAGGCTGACCTGGACGAGTGACAGATACCTGCTTTCTTGGCCTGACATTCATTTCCAGGTCTCGCCTCATCTTTCCCCATTCTGCAATAATTAGATCGCTAGTTATGCCACAGACAGCCCCTAGTCTCTCGAACGGTGTATGTAAGACGTGACTTCAATGGAAGGCTAGGGACCAAATTCAAGCCGAAAGTTCACAGAACCTTGGACAGCGAACCGCAAAAGCTTCCGGTATAGAGAACAGTGCTTTTGGTTTGCGATCTCTAGGTGTATGAGATCCAGATGGTCGGAATGCGGATACTACTAACTGCGCGATAAGCAATCATAGATCCGGCTCCTTCCATGTAAGGGTAAGGTGCCTACGAGTGGTGTCCTTATGTTCAGGATGTCAAATGAGATATACGTACCTACGCCGCACTAAGTCTGTGTCCCAACAAAATCGGCAGGTTGCTACGTGGCCTCCCATTCTAGTCAGCAAACGCAGTTATATATTTGCTGTAGATTTGCGCTGGTTCGGTTGCTTTGAAGGACTGAGCGTAATTTCCGAGTTTAGGGTGGCGATGCGTATTCATGAACCTAGAGGCATACGAATGGAGCGGAAATCGAGGTGTCTCCTACGTTACTAGGGACTTTGGATGTGCCAGAGAAAGTAAACGGCATGCAAAATTCGTACAAACCCCGACCCGGGCCGACTCAAGTTCAATGTTGCTTTCAAGTTCGGGCACGACTCGAAACTGCAGCTAGCGGCTTCGGGACTTGTGAAGCGTCCGGTTACACAAATTTGCCCTGGATTTCCATATTCCACTCCCCAAACACCCAAACAGTACCTGGCGGTTGGCTCTTCCGAACTTGGCCACTTGAATGAACAAACGATTAGCATGTATTTGTTCTCTCTCCCATCCGGTTAAAGTCGTATTGCGGGTTGCAATGCTTCATCTGCCGAGTTGGACTGTATCATCAAGAACCAAGAGCGGACAATGGAGCAAATCTCATTGCGTTGTGCATCGTAGCCAAGCCCAGACTCGCAGCTGGCTGATGCGCACTGGCCGCTTGGATGCCTTACGACGTCCAAAGACAAGTAGAGGTGACACCAACCCCCCAGATTTCTATATCCACACAAAATTGTATGATGTTCTCTGGCTGGCCCTCGAGTGGAATAGATAAGGGTCGAACGTTGATAGCGAATGTCCGGCTCTGGCCCGGGATCAACGGTTGTTGACTCCATGGAAGGCTGACCTGCATACTGACCGCGTATTTTCACGGTTTTGGGTGTCATCGAACGGCGATGATACGGGTGTCAGTTGCTGGACGCCTTGTGCACGGTTCGTCGTTCTTCATGGGTCCCGGACATGCTGATGCGATTTTACATGAAAGAACGTGATACCGTTCATTATCAGGGCAGGTCCATTCATTGGGAACGGGGTCCTTGTACTTTGGCGCTCACTCATAAGGTTTCGGATGCAGTCACACAGGGTTGCCTATCTTCCGGAAAGGGATATTGCAGCCCAAGCAACCGTTGCCGAGGTCCTAGGATCACCGTACGAGTGGTAGGTTCTGAATGAAGAGAGGAATGGAATGTCGTCCACGGTGAATAAGGATCGTCATGGTAGCCTTCCATAACATATGGCTGATGAACTGGGGATTGTGAATGGCTCCATTGACCATAATACATGCCGGTGACTGCGACATACATACCAATTTCCCTGGCCACGGAAGTACCACAGGGATATATTCTTGATGAGCCCTCAGGTTAATGCCGAACGACAATAGATGGTGTACTTAGTGTCAAGGAAACCTGGTCTGCAATATCTCAGGCTGTCAAATGGTCAACGTTGACCTCCGAGTCCCACGCACGAATCCAATACCCGCTCTCAAGTTATGCACCTCTTAAGGGCACTATGCAGCTCTTGATCAATTCCACTAGTTTGTTCAGCTTCGATGGCTTCAATGGCTGAATTCTCGAAAGGACCGTGTAGAGCTGCAATATGAGATCAAGGATGGAGAAGCCCTCTGGCTAGGCATCGAAGGTGAACGTCAATCTCAAAAATTAGTTTGTTTGCATTCACCCATATATCACGGGTGCCAGGCTGACACCGGGACCGAATAATGTTACCCAAACACGCCAATGGCCAGACTCATTACCTGACTGAAAGATCTTTCCGAATTGGAAATTTTGAACGTAAACCTGGTAAACACCATCTCCAAACAACTCCCCTTCCCCACTTGTGCATGACAATCTGCCGCGTTTTATTTGCGTCGCCGCATTTGAACACGGCGATCTAACGAGCCTCATATATTCTTGTTTCTTGCGTACCCAATCTGAATCCACTTGTCACTCACACCGACTACCTCAGCAGTAAGACTACATACACGCACAAGCTATCCCCTCCCACCACCGAAAATAATGCCCCCTACCCGATTTTCTTACCAGCCTCAACGACAGGAAAGCATTCCCTTGTTATTCCCCCCTCTATGCAAATCAACTGACCTGGCTCCGAACCAGGCCCGCCGAATGAAGAGCCATCCATACCTTAGGGCCAAATTCGAACTCATGGAAGAGCTCGTGAGTCCTTTCATGTCATTTCTCTGCCCGCCCATAATCTTATATTATCCAGTGTAGGATGGAGGAAGAAACTCGTATAGGTAGCGAGCTTAGCGTGAACATGTCCCACCTTCGGTGGACGCAATGCAAGAATACTCATCGTCTCTTCATAGCCATTGTCGCTCGAAACTGCCATGCCGTTCGATGATCAGTCTTTCGAGTCTGCTTTACTGTTGCAGCCTTGTACGACTTCCAACGCACTGGGGCTCTTGCTAGGTATGTTAGTTTCGTTCTTGTACCTAATAGTTTTCTGTATGGCTGAGGTCCATCGTCTATCTTTCCTATCTCCTTAGAGACATGTTGATGCTGCACACTTCGCCTCCCGTCCAAGCGAAGCTTTATGCCGTCGAGGAAGCCTCCACAAAGAATATCCGTCCATCTCTCCTTATTTTTTCCAAACGCAAAATTTTATACAGTCTCATCGCAGTCGTTCGCGGGCGGATCATTGCATAAAATACTAGTTTCCGTTCGGAATATACGCCTAGACTATGGCCATGATCCCTTTCTAATAACTGCCGTTTTGAGCAATCATTCGCCCAACTTCCAACGAACGTGAACAGAACGTGAACGTAATGTAGGATCGACGGAGTTCTCTCATCCCTGAGATCCGCTACCTGAGATCTTTGTCTCTGACATTCTCTATACATAAATAAGGTAACCATTGTCGATGCTTGCTGATGGGAAGCTGAAACAGGAGGTATGCTTAACTGACAAGCGGACAACTGGTGAGAGCGCAAAACACTGATGAATACTGCATCGGGCTGAACTCGCCTCCAATCCCTGCACTTGGCAATTACTATTCCATCGAAAATATTAAACAACCGCGGAGATCCCCTCGATTTGAAATATCTGGATTCTGGCCCCATATGCATAAACTCATGTCATCCATTTTTCCCCCTCAATTTCGTATCCTACCGGCAATCGCCAAAGGCAGAGAAGTTGGAACGGGATAGCTCAACTTTGCGCTATGCCATTTTGGTCCCGTAGCAGAAAGATAGGAAACTTACCCGTGTGAGAACTTGAGTTCTAGGACAAGGCTCTCTAGATCGATCGCTCTCCGTCTAGAGTTACAGTTGATTACTAAAAAAATCGTAGACCGTCAACGAAAACTCCCAACATGCGCTGAGCGTTCGTATGATGCCATCATAACTCAATCGCGTAAAGCGCGGTCGCACATCTCTGCGGCGTCGTTGCCCGCTACCTCGGGCACGATGTTAGCATTAGATTGGTTATGAGTTCTTGTGGTACTTGTTCCCTCAGACCCGCTGGCGGTCAGGCTTAGTATCAAAGAAGGCCAGAGATTACTTGTTTAGTCGTAAAAGGAGCAAGAAAGTCATTTCTAATTAGAGTATATTCGCACCCATCCAAATCAACAAAAATTTGACGCTCCACAAATTTGAATTGGCTCAAAGAGGTGTGACAGACATTGACACGACATGTACAACTGTGGCTAAATCACATCGTGTTTGTCTGTACGAGAGACATGAATTTATTCAATGTACTTCCTGCCATTAGTTATACAAATTTGAAACCGGTTGCGAATATGCTCCACTGTAGGCAATTTTTCCGTACATCTGCCAGATGGGAAGGTAGTCCTTTGCTCCCCAGCACTTGCCCAGAAACATTAGAGGAAATCAGCCTGAGATGAAATTCTGTGGAAGGGTGCTAGGAATGTTGGGAAGCGGCACGTCGAATTGCGACGCCGAGTGAGTTCCCCGAACACGCTGACGTTGCTCTCGTAATTTATGCTCTCTTAAAGAAAAGCTTTTCAGGAACAATCACAATGCGGTCATCAGTGGACATGTAGTACATCCACCCAGAGAACGACGTACTACGAGGCCTGGTAGCGCATTAGCTCTAATCTGTTCCGCAGCCAAAGCAGCCGTGTGGTCTTTCTGGATGCTCGAGCACCCCAGAGTAGCACAGATCAGAGGCAGCAGTCAAACAGCGAACGGTTTCCTCTTGCGTTCCAGGATTCAAATAGTAGCATCCAATTCTATTTGTGTCGCGGATTGCCCCGTTCACGGTCCACTTTCTCTCTAAAGTACTGAACAAACGATTCAAGTGTGACTCTGTGAGCAACTCGAAGGTGGTGACTTATTGCTTCCTCCATGGATGCACGACCATCCTCTCCCACTGACCACGAGGAAGAACATTACGGAGAAGCTGCAATAGAAAGAAGGCAGGAACAGTGAGAATCATTGTTAAAAGCCAGCAAGAAATAAACGAACACACCATTCGATGACGAACAAGACCACGCAAGCGGCTCGTCAACGATCATCAAAACAAAACAGGCAATATGGGGAGGTTGCGAAACCGAATGACCGTTGGGCAACAGTGGGAGAATGAAGCAGCATGAAGCACCAGTTAGATGACGGAGGCAGAAGTGAACAAGGTAGCAAGAGAGTGGCGGAGATGACGACACAGAGGTAGGGTATTGATCAGCAATACTCAATCGACGGGACAAGGGACTTGCTCCGAGTCTTATTCATGGATGGATGCTGTACGAGGATATGGAGATGGCTCTCGAGAGGGTCTTGCGCAAAGAGCGTGGATAATGTGTTTCTAGAACTCAGTCTTGTCGCAAAAGTCGTCAAAATGTTGCCTCTGGGCACCATGCGCTTGGAAAGACTTTCGTCTGGGTCCACAGGTCTTGGTTCAGGAAGCTGGCAAGACAGTATCAACAGTAATAGTCACGCGGCCGCCGGAATAACAACGCTCTGAACCCACCTTCTAGAGGTCGAGGTCACCAGCATAAAGATGAATGAATCCCGTCCTTTATCATTTTCTTCAGGTCGTCCTCCCAACAGCTAAGTTTGAACATGTCATCCGCGCCAATGGCTGAGCAATATATGGGTATGGCTGCTGCTGATTACTTACCGCTCTTGGATAGATCAGACAGATTGGAATCCTTTGACTAAGTTGAAGGGATTGCGTCTGATTAAGTGGTGACGAGTTAAAGTAAATGCGCGGCATATTATCGAGGCAGTCAATAAAGTGAGTAGGGAGGAAATGATAGCAGACATGTAGCATGAGACATTAGCGGCATATAGCAGGAAACGAGGGAGGAACTTGAAAGTGAACAAGATGGCAGCAAATCGTGTGAGCAGGAATTAAGTGAGGCACCAAAAGGCACATTCATTATCGGGAGCCATTACATTGCACAACGAACCTGATAACCCCAGTCAACTGACCCAGTGTCCCATAGAACCTCTGAAGTTGTTCTTCAATGTTGCGAGCAATGATCTTGTCATCTTCATCGAGGAAAGCAACACCAACGCAATGAGGTGGAATGTCGAACAATAGGGTGATCCTAGGCCACAAGCTGCGGAGGGGGGTGAGTATGAAGAAAGGAATAAGTATTTAATCAAACCTTGTCGAGAGGACGAGCGTTGGTGCGCGGTTCACTGCATTCGACGTGGTGCTTTTGGATATGTCCATGTCAACGGTGGGTATCGAGGGAACAAAAACGCGTAGACCTTGGGAGAAAGCTCTCTTAACCGTTTGTTTGTCTCATCCGTGTGGAGGGCCTCCCCTGGCGGGAACTTGACGCCCGACTTCTCCTTCAACATCCCATTCCTATCAGACCTCTTCCAAGGCCCCTTGAAATCCAACTCAAGCCTCCTCGCACCCTCTACCTCCTTATCTCCATCGGGAATACACAACCGTTGCCCCACCCATCAAATACTTCACCATCCCACCTAAGACACTCCGTGATCTCCTCCATATCCGCATACGCCATATAAAACTCACAAATCGTGAATTCCGGATTATGCGTCAGATCGATACCCTCATTCCTGAAGACCCCCGATTTCATACACGCGATCGAGTCCGCCGACGACGAGCTGCTTGAGGTAGAGTTTGGGGCGCGATGCGGATGTACAATCAAGATCAAGGTCGCTGTGGTGCGTGATGAACGCCCTGGCGGTAGCTCCACCCGCCAAAAGGGAGTTAATGGGTGTTCCTACATCAAAGAATCGTCGCATGTAATTGAGGATCTTGCTACAGGTGGTAAACAGCGTACGGGTGCTGTCGTTCAAGATGAGATCGATGTAGCGCTTGCGGTAACGCGTTTCTTGGTCTTTTAACCCAAAGTGGGAAGAAGGGAGTTGGTGGAGGTTTGGTGTGAGGAGGGTTATGGATGTTGGAGCGATGTTGAGTTCGCCTTTTTTGGTGCGCATGGGTGTGTCGGTGACGCCAACGATGTCACCACGGTGGAGGTAGTGTGTGGATATAAATGATTCAGCATCCCTGATTTTGATTTGAGTGAAAAGTAAGGCAGTAGGATAGGTTGACATGCTGAGCAGCCATAATCCGGACTTTCTTGCCTTCGCCGTGTAGATCGTAGAAGCGCAACTTGGTCGAGCTGGCGCGGATGTTATGAATACGACCCGCGAGGCTCTCTGTGGTTCCCTCGAGCTTGGTGCCGGCAGGGATTTTGCCGTCGGCGCCGTAGGTGGCGATGAAGGATGCAAGGGATCGAGATACATGAAACTTATGCGGGAGAAAGCGTCGACCGCAGAGTCTGGATCTCGCGGGACCGCATTTCGTAGTATTGCTGAGGGAATTTTAGTTATAGATCACTGCACATGCAAATGGACTGACGTTGAGGTCGAGGTCGTGGACGTTGGCGCTCAATGATTGTGCACCACCGATAAAGTACCAGTAATGAAAATTAATGCTTGGAGATCATCTCTCCTGTGGGTGGGTCCTTGTGTGTCCCAGTCACGGATGTCATTTTTCGATAGGCTAGGTATGGATGGGGACGTCTGATGTTAGTGATGATCTGATAGAGCCTGCGAGCGTCCAGCCGACAACGAGACGTACTGATCCTTATCGATACCCATCTTTCTTTCTTTTCACCACCAGTGCTCGCTCTCGCTCGCACATCTCATTCGCTATAGCACTCGCTCCCAACCCTTAGCTCACACCGTAGATCTCGTTGCAGATTCTAGATGAGGCTGGATGCAGCTGCAAGCATAGACAACTGAGCATGCAAGTCAGGTCATTATGTAAGTAATGGTTGTCCACCGTCGTTCTTTCTATAGGCCTCCTTCGAAATACACAGGCCAGGACCATGGCGCTCCGCAAGCCATTGCTGTCATTCGTCATACTCCTCTGGTCCTTGGACTTCCACTTCTTCATTCCTCAACCTTGCTCCCTTGCTCCCTCCATCTCCTCCTCCTCATTGCCCAAATACTCCTTACCATCTTCAAGTCCATCCCCAAACCCATCCTCACATCTGATTTTCCTCCCTTCTTCCAATCCTTCGAGTCAAGCTTCGTTCAAGAACACTTGGACTTCTTCATGCGCATAGGTGAACGGGCGGTGGTTGCGAGTTTGCGTCATGTGTTGGTAACGCGGCTGTGGAGATACGCGTTGCGTTAGTTGCATCATGGGCGTCGCTAGGTGACCACGGTGCTGATGTGGCGGTTTCTGCAGCCGAGGCTGCTGTGTCCGTAGTAGTAGATGCCGTCGTTGTTTCCATTGCATGTACAGCTGTGAGAATAGTAGTGTGCCGCATTATTGCGCCACTTTTGCTTCCAGGCTTGTTTCCCTTGTCCTAGGCCCGGCATACTGACAAGTGGGGTAATGACAAGGTTGGGGCTGGATACTGGGGGCTCGGAACTCAAAAAAGCAAGCCTAGTGACTCAAAACGGGAGACCAAAGACCAAAGGTGCAATACACAGCTCAGAGACGCGTGCTGAAAGTCGGGACATACACCAGATAGCAAAATGCGCCACGATTGGGGAAGTTCCGCCGGGGTTGGCAGTGGCAGATTCCCCGGGAGAGGCTCGAGGTAGGCACAGCACGCAGAGGACCCACACAGTGAGACACCGCATCCCCAACTCTCGCATAACCCAAAATATCGAAAATCCTCCACTATCAATCGCCCTATCTGGTTCTCCGAATCAAATGTCCTGCACAACATGGATTAGAACCGGCTGCATGCGTAAGCGAAGGGTGATTTCTACCTACCTACCTTAGGACCGTGTCCATCATCCCAGCTCCCACCGTCCCAGTGCTAGCTCTACCTCCTGCGAATTGTTCACAACTGCGCCATCTGTCAACGCCTCAAGCCTCGGACATGAACGATGAAACCAACGGGACATGTAGCACATCGTCGTTGGCAAAAGGTGGCCACCACTAAAGCCTAGGGGGCTCTTGTCATACGCTGGGGTGCCGGTGCGATGTAACAGGGAGTTGGCACGGGCGTGTTGTTGAGTTGCTTGAGAGGGGAACGCCGACGAGCTGTGAGAATAAATTTTGAATGATTTTGCAAGGAAACCAGAAAAACGATGTACTTGTCTCCAGAATCCAAGATTCTTGACGCATATGCATAGCTATTCCAGCGAAGGTCGTTGTTAAGCCTGCGAACACGAGCCTTGATAAAGAAATGAAAGAACATCTGGTCCAACTGCAATACGAAAGGTTAGTACGGGATAAGGAAAAGGAGGGCGTAGGAGACGTACCATGATCATAACTTGCGATCCACCACACGTGGAGCAGCCACGATACTCATCCTTCCTTTATCTCCATTACCCCCGCCTTCGATCAGAACTACCCATTGCTCCCAACAGCAAGCGGTGCGCCGAAAATATATCCCAGGCTTGACTGAGCACGCCTGAGTTGTGAGAAGGCAACGATTCGTTGGCCTGTAGGACGGATTCCCTGCTACAATATAGACAGTTAGGACCTATAAAATGAAAGCCAAATGCCCGAGAGATGTAACCTTATGCATATCCGTTACCTGAATCCTGTGCAGAAACCTGTCCCAACCATATTCCATTTTCCTTCCTGCCCACCTCCAACCGCCACTCATCCCACAACGAGCGCCACGTCGAGACCATTGAGGAAAATCGAGCGAGTTGCATGCGGGGAGCGGAGTTGAACCCGACCAAACTTGCAGATGCGTGTGGAAGGTTCTACACTGACACCTTGGCGTTTATAAACCCAACCCGACGCAAAGCGTATCCCAAGACTCAGCGTTCGTGCCTACATACCCTGCAGAACATGAATTCAGGACGCACCCCGTGCTTATGAAATAGATCCTAACATACCTTCGGCGCCTGGACTGTCATCGCCCACACACCCGGATCCCACTAACGTGTGTCCTGTTTTCGGGGCACCACTGCTACGGCTACCTCGTCCGCCAAAAATTACAGGATAAGAACACCTCCGCAGGTATAGAGTGGGCGTTGAAGGTCGAACGCCGAGTCATATATGCAGTTCCCGGTATACCGGCATCGAGCGCCGAACACATGATATTTTTGATCTTGAGGTCATGGTTGAAGGTGATAGTATCTGGGGGGCGTGGTATCTGCTCAGGCTTATGAGATAAGGCAGAAACGGAGGAAAAGTAAGAGCCATACTGTCTTCGGATACGAACGCCAGAAGAGAGGATGTTCCGATATGGACGTGGTCCTGGGTGAGGTGATAAGAAATGAGCACTAAGAGGGGAAGAAAAAAACGGACCTGGCAATGGTATATTGAAGTCGAACGACACTTGGGGCGTAATACGGAATCAAGTGCTTCTCGATAAACTGGCGCTCCAAAGAGGGGTTGAATGAAACTTCGTTGAGTGGATGACCTACCAGGGTGATGCTGGAAGATGGGTTTCTGATACTCGGTGTGCGTGGATGTCGTATGATAGCACTCCGATCATCCCAGCGACGCACGTGACGACCGAAATAGCCTAAAAGCAGACTACTCACCACCGTGATGGCACTGCCCTGACTTGGATTCGGGGCGCACCTCACTTGAGTTTGAATTTTCACGCAATATAAGTGGATTTGATGGACAATTGTCCGTTGTTCTGTACTGCCAGCTGGTCTGGCCGCCCTTCTTCCTCCGATATCTTATCCCATGCTCTCAGGCCCTTACATTCAAACGAAGCGCCTCATGATTGTCCACAGTCTCCTTATTATCTTCTTTTCATGCCTCCTCCTGGCGAGGGCCCATCCCGTGCAGGTGACACATCGTCGACCTCATCCAGGAGCTAGCGATTACTGACATGTATCAGGAACAGTCACAACATTCGGTGATCACACCAGCAGTACGATGTTCTTTGTTTCTGTTGCATGCTGCATCATCACCTACCATGTCATTTAGAACGTATACCCACGTGGACTCTCTGCATCCAAAGTCGACGATACTCTCGATCGAGACGAGCAGGAGAAGGTGCTGGAGGGTATCCAAAAACTCAAAAGATTGCAAATACACAGTGCCATCAGCAAAAGTGAATCTTGGCGGTCCTACATCACACTGTGCTACACAATCAGCTACACACACCGCAGCGTACCGGTGTTTGAACTGCTTTTTCAAACTCTGTGGCGTGATCCCGTGACGAAAGAAAATACTGCTGCGATTGCGAAAATACATACCTACCCTTTCTACGTCAAGCGCGAAATTGAAGGTTTTAAGATGGTATGTGCATCCTGGATTCTGATTTACTTTCTGAGAGCTTATGGTGTAATCTGCTTGTTGAGGCTGGATTGCTACTGGACTTTGGCCGAGATGCCAGTAATCCTACATACCAGTGGACGATATTCAGGATGGCTGCGTATCCCGCCGTGTTAATCCATAATTTACTCAAATTACGCACCCGGGACCAATCTAATTGCCCTTTGGTCGTTGAAGAGGCCAAGCAAGTGCTTACAAGCCAATTAAAGATCTATGTTACAGAGAAAGGGATACTCCCGGTTCACCCTGGTGTGAGGGATGTGCTATTCACTGTTGATCGGAAGACTTTGCATCCAACTCGAGCGACAATTATTTCTTGGAGGGAATGGAAACATATCAGGGTTCGTATGAAAGTACATGCTGTATGAGCACTGACAAAATTATTTATTAGCTTCGGACCTGGAATGTGCGTGATGAGCACATAGCACAAGCTCTTCGTCACATGGAGTATCAGTTCAACTCTCTATGCACTGAGGCTGTGGCATAAATATACAGATATTGTTATCACACACTATAATTAAGCATACCTGTGGTCATGAATGGGCATGAGATCAATGATATCATCAACAAGGTTTAAGAATGTGCTGTACTGTCACATTGTCACCAAGGGGACTGATTTCAGTGCAGCCAACACATTCCTCTCAAGATTGGCCTCTGTTAGGGCAACACTGACTATCCACTGAAGTGGGATGATGTTACATTCATAACTTCTGACAGATTTCCAATTGGAAACCTGACCGCAACTCTGTTCAGCTGTACATTATACAAGTTGAAGCCAAGTCCTTTCTGTCAATCCTGTTGGATTCCTGTTGGAAACCCAATTGGACTCTCAGTCTAGCCCAGTACTTAAGGGCCTTTTCGGTAACTGGTTAGGTTAGGCTAGGTTAGGCTGGGAACAGGTTTCGGAGAGTTCCGAAACCTGGTGAAACCTGATCAGTCGAGCTGAGTTGTCACTCCTGCTGGGCACTGTGACAACAAAATATATATAAGCTGTTGATTATCATGTCTCTACATCTCGCAACAATGGTTCTCACTGCTAGTCCCTCCAAGAGGAAGGATAAGCCCTTGTCTAGTCATCAAATCAGGAAACAGAAGTACAAGAAGATATCAAGTGTAATGGCTACTATTGCTGGTGCTGTAACAACAATAGTTCATTCATCGCAGCATGCCAACAAACAGGCTATGCATACATCAATTCTCACAGGTCAGAGGTGGCTTGATGAGCTTCTGACAGGTAGCCAATTGGATCCTCTTCTTTGAACATACTATCTGATTTATGTGTCTTTCAATACACAGGGCATCCTTCACGTTTTCGGCGCCAGTTTGGAATGCAGCGCTTTGTATTCCGGAAATTACTCCGTGAATTAGAACACAAGTGTGGACTGCACAATACCAAGCATGTTACATCAGAAGAACAACTTGCAATTTTCTTGCGTATTGCTCGAACAGGCATGGGAAACCAGGAAATGTAAGAATAGTTCTAATGAAGTGGAGATAGTGTTTGAAAGTCTGGTGCATAGGACCGAAAAAAGACCGTGGACTCAACTGAACCGGACTGATGGCAACCGGACTTTCGGTTGCGGTTGCCACATGATTGTGACACATGCGGTTCACAGTCCATCAACAATGTAATATATTGATAGACTGGGTGAAGACCGGTTTGAACCGGTCTTCAACCGAACTTCG
>QFEU01006925.1:0-10000 GCA_003316345.1 Tricholoma terreum | reverse complement strand
CATACTATATACTTAATGTCCAATACCCCTGAAAAAGGTAATTACTTGAGTTCCCACGCCACCGGGGGGCGTACCAGTTAGGGTTCGGTTAGGCCGGTTAGGGTTCGGTTAAGGTTTGGTTAGGGTCCGGTTAGCCTGTTAGGGTTAGCCGGCTTGGCATCAATGCACGAACGAGGCTTTGAGATGACCTGGCTTGGGGGACTCCCTGAGCGTAGCGAGGGAGGGGAGGGTCATCGAACGGTCAGCCCTCTTCGTGCGCAGTGGCGATATTAGCTAAGCACATCAAGTTTTTGATGCGCTGATGAATCAGCTCGGCTCGTCATCTGCGCATCATCTCAGCTCGGCAGGCTTGGCTTGGCTGTAAGAAATGTTTTGATTTGAGGCATGAAAATGAAGGTCTTGAGGGTCAAGAACATAATTGGAGCCATTCTGACATAGGACCACTAGAGGAATGGCTTTTGCAAAAGCTTAGATCCTTCCCTTTTTGGATGAAAAGGGAAGGTGGGTAGTTTTGTTAAATTTTGTATGTGTGAAAAGACTTCTAATTAGAGTAAAATATGCATTGAGTGTTTGTTCTAATTAGAGGTACATTTTGCACAAAAACAACATATATGCCTGGATTATGGGCCATAGTTCCAATGAGCACTTCAATGCGCTTCAGTGCATCATCGGCTTCTTCTTAGAGTCGAAGTGCACACCGGAAGGCGTTACTGAGCTTCTGGCACACATGGGGATCTCAGCTTCAACACAAACAACCCGGAACATGGTCAAGTCGCTCACCAAGAGTGCCATAGCTGGAAATAAATATCTACCCCGCTCCATGTTCATCTATGACAACTTTGATATGGATTTCAAGGTTGCACAGCCTACTACCGGAAAGACAGGCTCTCATACTAGCATGACATCTGCAACCTTTGCACAGTATGCTCATGGCTCAACACTGAAGGACTTGAAGTTTACCAGGGAGCTGCATGCAACAAGCCAGTTTAATAAAGACAACCTGCCAGGCAGTCCTATGGTTTACACACCTCGTATACGAGACATCATGCCTCAACCCGAAGTACTTGTCAATGGGCTCGATTCTCTGCACAGAGCATTTGTATGGCATATTCGAGCTATTCTGATACAACAAGATCAGTCTTTTGGAAGGTACAGACAACATCTCGGCTTACCAGACACTGTCGACCCACTTCCTGTCACCAAGACTCTGCAGTTTCCAGCCAGTGCCATTAATGCTGACGAAAGTTCATATGACGGCAATTGGGAGGTGTTCAAGAGCCTCTTGGAGCAGTTGGCGACTCCTGATGAGCGGTTGGAGGATGAGATCATTTTGATTCATGGTGATCTAGCAACCAAGGAAAAAATTGATGGGCTACGCAAAATGCGCACCATTGAGACATCTGCTAAGAATTGTCTCGGATTTGCTATTGTTGTGCCTGGACTTTTCCACCTGAAGATGGCTGCAACTGATGCATTCTGGAGGATCCACGTACAGCCTGCAAAAGGTCGAGATGATCGGCATGGATTCTATGAATATGTTCATTACTTGCATCCAAATGAAACAATCAAATTCCTGGGCACACCTGGGTTTCACCGTCTACACTGAGATTGCCCAGTGTCATGGGCTTGCTGTCCTGCTTGTATTTTATGCTTCAGTTATGTTTTTAGCTGTTGAACAAGCTCTGTAGATCATTAATATAAATGAAATATGTTGTACTACAGTTGAAGCCCTCTTATTCCATAGCTCTGGTAATCCATAATCCCTGATACCCTATAGGATTTTTCAGCCACCAAGTTGGTTCGCAGGGAATTGCAACTCATAACCCATAACTCCCTGATACTCTATAACCCATGGACCTTTCAACACAAAACCCATACATTTTGGAGCCATATTTTTGGTAGATTTGGATATATACAACCTAGCGTGTTGATGTGCCCCTTGTGCACCCCTTGTGTGCCACAAATGTCCAAATAAAAATATTATTTTCTAAAATTCTCCCTGAACTATGGCAATAAAACCTCTAGACATCCTCAAGAAAGGCCTGAAAACCCTGCGGAAGCAAGTGAAAACCAAGAAGGAGAAGCTTGAAGCTCGACTGGCTGAGAAGAAGTCAATCTCTTCGCAGGATGAAAGATGGCTGGATCACGACGCTAATTTGGTGGACGAGCAGCTGGTTTTGGAGGCCTTGGAGAATACTTCAGACTATGAGAGGGGGTTGGAACGGCT
This sequence comes from Tricholoma terreum, assembly GCA_003316345.1. Classification (NCBI taxonomy): domain Eukaryota; kingdom Fungi; phylum Basidiomycota; class Agaricomycetes; order Agaricales; family Tricholomataceae; genus Tricholoma; species Tricholoma terreum. Next base: position 7,773 of record QFEU01006925.1, on the reverse strand, counting down.
TGATGAAGAGCAGAAGAGTGTTGTCAGAAGACTATGGGAGGTGGCAGGCGACCTTGCAAAAATGGTGGGAAAGAAGTGAAAGCGTATGTGATCGTGATGTCTGCAATTCTTCACGGTGACAAATGTATCTGAAGGTCCTGATCCTTAACCTAAAGAATCCAATGCGAAGAGCCTGTCAGCCAAGAAAAATGGACCTGCACCTATTTTCACCAAGAAGGAGAATGCAATGCTTGTGCAGCGCATTGAAATTTTAGACTGGTTTCACGCCAATGGGGAAAACCAGTCGAAAACTGCACAACATTTCGACCCAATATATCCAAACCTAAAAATAAAGCAGCCTCTGGTCTCTGCGTGGATGAAAGATGAAGCAAAGTGGAGGGACGATTGGATGCATAGTGAGGGCTCAGGATCACAAACAGCAAAATGCGCTCGTCAAACTCAGCACCCAGAGGTTACAGAAATGATGGACCTGTGGGTTTCAAAGGCGACGGCAGATAATCTGCTGCTCACTGGGGAAGTCCTACGACAGAAGTGGGCAAAATTTGCAGACTTGGTGGGCATACCGCATGATGAGCACCTGAATCTGAGTGATGGTTGGTTGGCTCGTTTCAAGGCCAGGAATGGCTTGAAGCAATTCAAACGTCATGGGGAAGCTGGATCAGCAGACGCAGTGACAGTTGAGAGGGAGAGACAGCACATTCAAGAGCTTATCAAGAAGTATGGTTACGAGCTATGGGACATTTTTAATATGGATGAGACAGGGTTATTCTATGTGTATGTGCCCTCTCGTCCTTTTGTTTTGATCATGCTTAGTTCAGAAGCAGAATGCCACCAGATTGGGGGCTAGCAAACAAGAAACATTTGGGGGTTAAGGGCAGAAAGGTTCAGCTGACCTATGCTTTCACTTCGAATGCGGATGGATCTGAAAAACTTCCGGCTTTTGTTATCGGAAAAGCACACAAGCCTCGCATGTTTCAAAAGAAGACTGGCGCGCAACTTGGATTTTACTATCACAACAACATCAGGAAAATTGCTTTTGTCCTCTGGATGTCCTGAGTCATCCTGGGATGTCCTAGGTCAGATCAGGGCATCCAGGGCAAACCATTACCCTGGACATCCTCTGGATAAAGTCGCATTATTTGGCTACCCTGAGGGTAGTCAGGGTGTTGTGGTGCCCTGTGGGTTGCATAACTCTGGCAACCCTGGGCATCCTCTGGTGGACCTCTGGCCTGCTCTAGGGTATTTTTCTGCCCTCCCTCTTGGTATTGTTTACTTTGCATATCTTCAATAAAAAATTATTTCCATTTCTTATATATTACAAACATATTGCAACTAATAATGATATGAAAGCCCCAGTCGGGGGTGCTGTTGTGGTTGCCTTCTCATCATTCCACCCTCCTCGTTGTTCCACCCATGATCCACCCCACGAGCAGTTGCTCATGAGGTTGGGGGTGGGTGGTGTGTCGGTTGGGGGTGCTTTTGTGGGGCGGGTGCCATGTCATCCCCTCCTCACCCTCATCCGCTGTCGTCTCGTGTTGTTCCCCCCCTTTCGTCCCGTCGTCTTGCACTTGCACCCCATATCCACCCCGCGAGCAGTTGCTCACAGCAGTGGTGTGGGCATCCCTTTGCCCTCCTCCTGGTGTACCCCCCCTGTCATGGTCGTCTCCCTTCCCCTTGGTCTCCCTTCCCATCGGTTGTCGCTATTGTTCCACCCTCGTGGTCATCTCCCTTCCCCTTCATCTCCCCTTGGTCTCCCCCCTTGGTCTCCCTTCCTGTCGGTTGTCGCTATCGTTCCACCCTCATGGTCGTCTCCCTTTCCCTTTGTCTCCCTTCCCCTTTGTCTCCCCCCTTTGTCTCCCTTCCCGTCGGTTGTCGCTATCGTTCCACCTGTCATCCACCCCATGGGCAGTTGCTCGTGGGGCTGGAGGCGGGTGGTGTGTCGTTTGTCGCCTTGGGTAGTGCTGGGCCAGTGTCTGTCGTTTGGTGTGGTGTTGGTGCTGGCCATGGTGTTTCCATCGTCATCGTGGGGTACTGGGGCTGTTCCTCAATGTCATGGGGCCCTGGTGCTCATTTTCGTCATTGTCGGTGGGTGGTCCTCTCGTTTGCCCTCTGCCTTCCCTGTCGCTCTCGCATCCTGTATTCACCCCGCGAGCAGTTGCTCACGGTGGTGGTGAGGGGTGCTGGTTGTCGTCGCTGTTGTGGAGGTCAGGCATGGGTGGCCGTCTCCTGTTCATCGTTCCTCTGTCGTCGTCCCCCCGTCGTTCTCGCTGTTTCACCCTGCGAGCAGCTGCTCACGAGGCTGGAGGCGGGTGGTGGTCGTGGCGGCGTGGCATCAGTGTCGTTGTCAGCATTCCACCCACGATCCACCCCACGAGCAGCGGCTCGTGAGGCTGGGGGCGGGTGGTATGTCGTGGCATGGTGTTGGCCATGGCATTGGCCATGGTGTCTGGTACTGCTGTGTTGAGGGGCTGAGTGGCAGGTTTACGGGGGTGCGGTGGTGTGGTGGTGCATACCTCGAGGGTATCCCCCTCCAGGGGTCTCCCAGCATCCCTCTGCACCCTCCCGGCCTGTGTCGACACTCACATCCCATTTGAGTGGGGAGGAGGGGGTTGCTTCCTTTTGCATCAGCACCCGTCGTTGGTAGTAGTTCATGACCTAAAACCGAAGAAATATATTTAGTTAATTAAGAAAAACAAGAAAGAAAACAAAAAAACTTACCTGGGGCCCAAACGACACAATCGTCGTTTGGGCCCACGTTGCATCTGATTGGCTCATTCACAGCCATTAGTGGTGTTTTCCATGATGGGAGTGGCGGTGGTGGTGGAGGAGGAGGAGGTGGCGGAGGTGGCAACTTTGGCTGGCGCGTTCCGCGGCGGCGTTTGGGTGTGGGCCATCTTCTGTTGGTTTTCGTCGTTAGCAGTAGTTTCAATTCTAAAAACTAAAAAAATGTATTTAATCAGTTGTTTAAAACATGAAATGAACAAAAGAAAAACTGACCTGGGGCCCAAATGACATAGTTGTCATTTGGGCCCATCACCATTTCCCCTCCCTGCTCATTCCTCCCCCCACAGTAGTATTTCATAACCTAAAAACTAAAGAAATACAATCAGTCAATTAAGAAACAAGAAAGAAACTAAAAAAAACTCACCTGGGGCCCAAACGATGCAATCGTCATTTGGGCCCACATTGCATCTGATTGGCTCGTTGGCACAAATTGCAGCTGTTAGTGGTGGTTGCCTTGGTGGGACTGGTGGTGGCAGGTGTTGATGGAGTGATGGTGGTGGTGGTGGTAGGTGGTGATGGGTGGCCTTACTAGGTGAAGTGATTGAGCGAGAGACAAGAAATAAACGCTAAGTCCAAATGTCATGTGATATGAAGCGTGAGAAAGCGCCCCATGGGGCGCAATTGGACTTTGTGAAAGCCCCTAAGTGCGGGATGGCTCAGTGAGTTTCCACTAATTTTTCATGAACTTATACTTTTTTCTGATCTATTTACATGTCACTTGAAGGGCCCAAATAGACGAGAGCCTTGCGTCTTCTCATTCCCTCACAATCCAGGGATTTCTGTTAGCATGGGCCATAACAGTGGTCTACCATATGTCCGTGAGTTTCCAATTGTTTCTCATAAACTTATACTTATTTCTAATCTATTTACATGTCGTTTGAAGGGCCTGAATAGACGAGAGGCTCGCGTCTTCTAATTCCCTCACAATCCAAGGATTTCTGTTAGCATGGGCCATAATAGTGGTCTACCATATCTAGGTGAGTTTCCACTCTTTCCTCATGAACTTATACTTATTTCTGATCTATCTACATGTTGTTTGAAGGGCCTGAATAGATGAGAGGCTCATGTCTTCTCATTCCCTCACAATCCATGGATTTCAGTTAGCATGAGCCATAACAGTGGTCTACCCTATCTAGGTGAGTTTCCACTCTTTTTCCATGAACATATATTTGTTTCTAATTCATTTACATGATATTAGAAGAGCACAAAAAGATGAGAGGCCCATATCTTCTCAGTCTCCCACAATCTGGGATTTTCTGTTTGCATGGATGCATAGTAGGGCTGCACACCATGATATCCATATATATGGGTTATGGCTGCTGTATGTCAGCTATGGGTTATGGTTGCTGTATGTCAGCTATGGGTACCATACCATGAGTGCACCAGCCAGATGGTTGTCAGTATGGGTACAGTACAGTTTTGTGCTGTATTTGGTTGAGACATTATGGCAGTAAACAGAGATAGGTAGTAATAAATTGATTTAAAAGTACATAGTTGGACTTCTCAGAAGTGCTAATACAGGGCATCACAGGGCATCACAGGGCATCATAAGCTACTCTAGGGTGCTTGACATGTCCTGGGAAATAGCCTTTAACCCTGGGAAAACCTGTGGACAAAAGTGATTTTCCTGATGAATGCGAAAGCTTGGATGACATCCATCCTGTACCAGGAGTGGCTTCAGAATTGGGATCGGGAACTGCAGGAACAAAATCGCAAGATCCTCCTGCTGCAAGACAATTTCTTGGGTCATATTGTTCCTGATGGCCTTCAGAACATTCATGTCGAGAATTTTGAACCGAATCTCACTGCACATGTACAACCAATGGATCAAGGCATCATAAGATGCTTCAAGGCTCACTATCATGCAAGATATATCCAACGTGCCATTGATCGTTACGATACAGGTGTCACTCCCTCCGAGATCTATGACATCAATCAACTCCAAGCAATGCGACTCGCTGATGCTGCTTGGTGAGAGGTGGATACAACGACCATTCGACATTGCTGGCACAAGGCCTCTATCGTGCCAGCTGTGGAACCTCCCACACCTGTTGAGCCCACAATTCCGGTCTCATCGCTTCTGATCGCTGGCCATGACAATGATTGCAACCAAATAGATCCCATCAGGAATGCCAAAAAGCAGGTCGAGAGTGCTCTCGATGAGCTGGTGTCAACTTGGGCGCTTCAACAAGGAAAAAGAATGAATATCGAGGCCCTGCTCAACCCCATGGATGAGTCACATGTTGTGGATGAGGTTATGGATGAAGAAATCTTCCACGCAGTGATAGATGCATGAAATGCTCAGAAAGATGGACCAATCAATGGCGGGGATGATGACATCGACGACGATGCCTCCATTGAAGCCTGTCCTACATGTTGTGAAGTGCTTCAGGCTGCAACAGTCATTAGCCAGTATGTTGACAATGTGGATGGTTCTCTCGCATGCAAGCTTGAGATGGTCTTAGCCTCATTTGGACGTCAAATGAGATTGGAGGAGTCTCATTCTATGGTTCCTACCTGTTTTACTGACTTCTTTAGTCCTAAATAATTCTATCTACTTTTAAGCTCTCACAGAATACTCAATCTTATGGTATATAATTTTTTTAGAATTTTAATCAGATTTTTGGACCTATTTTAACCAACATCCTGGTAGTCCATACTCACCCATAACCCATACCCTAAAGGTTCCACCGAGGGGGTATGGGATATGAGGGCTTCGACTGTATCGAGTTTTGCATCGATCAATACTTTTGATGGGAGCATGTGGCTATATTTATCTGCTTGTACCTATTACTAAAGATACTCGCAAGATGGCTCTGGGCAGTGGGGCAGGGTAATATGTATTCAGATTAGTACTAGGTACTTCTATGGACTGTATTCTGATGTTTTTAGAAGGTTTAATATCACCTACCCCTCCCTAATGTCAGGCAGCGGAGGGCATGGCTTGAGCGGCTCTGGGCGGCTCAGAGCCGTAAGCTGATTTACCAGCTCAGCTGGCCCAAAATAGTGGCTTGGCTCAACAGCTCATGGCTCCAAGCCAACACTACTCATAGACCCTCAAATCTGTCATCATTGAGAAGAAGCTTGGAGCTGACTATCACCAGCTGGTATGTACCCTTCCCTATTTCCTGCAGGTACTATGAGTTTGATAGCATTGTGGCACTGCGGGCCACGTACCTCAAACAGCTCATTTGTAGCATTGGCAGCACTCATTGACATGGCACAGAGATTGTTCCTTTCCAGTGTCTCGACAAATTGCTTCCCAAGCAACTTCAATGGCGTCACAAGGAAAACAATGCCATATTTCACATACAGGAGCATCATCCAGTAACACAATGACTTGCCAGAGCCGGTCGCTGCAATTGTCATCACATCTACACCCTCCAGGACCTTCTGAACCACCTCGATCTGCCATATACATGGTCTTATACCTGTTCTCTTCTCCACCTCTCCCTGGACCTGCATGTTGTTTCCTGGCATTGTATGTTTTCTCGGCAAGATAGGCATTTTTATCAGAGTAGTAATATTAATTTCGGACTGCGGTACGACTTTCCGTTCCCGAGAAACCAAACAAGACCAAGCCGCCACTGCAAGTTTTGGCAGTCGTCGAAGGAAAGAGTGAAAAATTAAGGTTTGTGGGATGGAACACATGATGGGGGAACATAAAATCAACTTGGACTCAGATAAAACATCGTGTTTTTCTCATTTCCTCTCGACGCATGGGTTGGAGTCTGATGGCCACCCCGTGTCCTTACTGTACACTAGTAGTATTTGAAATAGATAATTTTCACATCATTTTGTATGCTGCAAAAGGTAGTCTCGTCCCCATCTGTTGCGGTGCAGGACCTTCGGTCCAGACAGATTAGCGGAGAGTCAAAATACACAACCGAGAAAGCACCACAACATCTGGTGCATTTGGTAGGTAAAACCCTTGATCATGTCACGAAGGTGACTATGAGTGACAAAAAATATATCAATTTGGAAATCCATCAACGACCTTGTCATTGACATTCCCTTGAGTTTGGGCTCGGTTTTCCTCTTCTGTACAACCCTTGTTGCCTTGCATTGCCAATGTCTCGTGGTTCCAGTTCTGATCAACATGAGGCACTGAAAATTCGTTCTCAGCGTTTACTTCAAGAAGCCCGCAACACGTCGAAAAAAAAACACGATTATAACCCGGCAGCGACACAACTAGAAATGCAGATGCAATTCTCTGACAGATCCGGATTTTTACCCTATGACTGGCAGTTGGATGTTGCAGAAGCACTTCTGGTGGGACTGGATACTGTCGTCATTGCTGGAACCAGCTCTGGGAAGACAATACCTTTCATGTTGCTGCTCCTCGCTCATCCTGAAAAGATGGTTCTCATTCTATCTCCACTTAAGGTCCTGCATCGAGATCAAGTATAATTTATTTAATCATCCCTATCTAAAAATGAATATTTGTTTATGCATCTATAAGTGTGATGGTTCAAGAAAATGAAAATTCCTGCAGTTGCCGTAAATGGGGATACCTGGTCACCATCTATGTTAAAGGTGCAAGTGATTGATCCTCATTACCTTACTCAAACTAATGACGTACAATATTAGTGTCTTAATGAGAAGCGACAAGGAGCAATTCTAAGCTCTCCTGAAATGTGTCTCAAGCATCCTGAGTTTCGCAAGTGGCTGACTGCTAAGGAGACAACAGATAGTATTATAACTGTCATAGTTGACGAGGCCCATTGTATCTCTCAGTTGGGTGGCGATTTTTGCCCAATGTACTCCCAGATTGAAAAACTTCATGCCTTTATGCCTCCGGACATACCTGTCCTCCTAACCTCAGCCACACTTCCTCCAGTTGCGTTAGCAGATTGCTGTTCACGCATGAATGTTGATGTTAAAGATTCATTCGTATTGAACCTTGGCAATCACCGAACTAACATTACTACATCGGTACTGCACATGGATGGCTCGAAAGACTACAAGGCCGTCTACGACAACCTCCCT
>QFEU01006922.1:0-12783 GCA_003316345.1 Tricholoma terreum | reverse complement strand
TATTAGTCGATCTTAATCAAGTAAAATGTGTAGTTGGGCGTATCAGGGACCGCAACAAGTGGGTGATTATTGACCGAAGTGGATCTCTAGCTCAGGTACATGATGTTTGACAGCTGACATTTGCATAATAGCTACATCCCAATGTAATATATCTGGTACATCAATTCACAAAAAATTCTCTCGTGGGGCGAAGCCATAGACCTTGCGAAGCGTTTTGGAGACTATTTCCTCCTTACCTACATTCCACATCTGAAATATAGTTGCGTCATAGGCCAAACATCAAGCAAAACCAACTTTGTTGTTTTGGGTGACAATGTAGCTGTTTTCCATCCTTTCAGGGTAAGAAAACTCGACACATAATTCATCTTCTAAATATCAGAAAAATATATATGAAAACCCCCTGCCTTCTGCCTGAAATCCACTCCCTTTTCTGGGATTAAAAACACCCCTACAATTCATTCATTTGTGGAAAGAAATTCCATCCCTTTGATTTATGAAAAACCTGTATCAAAATATGAATGACTTCCATACATTTTTGGTTTGAAATTTATGGTATGAAAACTCATCCCAAATTCATCCACCGTGAATTCAGCCACTAACATTATAAATTCCTCATTTCATCCATTAAATGGCTGAAACCCAGACCCCACCAGGCTCACAGTGGTGGGTGGGATATCACAAATCACGACTTGTGTAACAGCCCATTATTGTAGCCAGGAAGAAGGTGCACAATCCCTGTCTATAGTGCAAAGTGATCTGACCATTAGATCATGTGTTATTCAGCTGAAAGAATGAAGCAGAATACATCTATAAATCTAAAAAAATGGAGCAAAACTCATAAAGTTAGAGTTGTTTTGATCTAGCAGCACATCAATGATGTCAAACTGGACAGAAATCCGTGTGGTTTGGACCCCAAACCACATGGGTTTGAGTCCAGATTGATGTCATTATCATAAATAACTAAATTTAGAATTTTTGATGTACTACAGGTAACCTATTCGTATTTCGCATCTATTGAGTGGAATATCGCAAATCACACAAGAGGCAAAGCAATATATTGCCTCAGAGAATATGTTGAGAATAATGAGAGGAAAAGACACTTTTTCACTAAGGAAAAATAAAAGGAACCATCAGTGAAAATATATTATTTTCCCACACTTTCCTGCTTTTGGTTGTAGCACAAAAATGACTGATCTGTTTCCAGGAGAAAATCCTGCCAGGATGAGGAAAAAACATGTCATTTTCTTAGGCATCCTCCCTCTTTATCTCAGGAAAAATAACTGATCTGTTTGTAGAAGAAAATATTGTGAAAATCAGGAGAAAACATATTATTTTCCCAAAACAGATAAGAAAACATTAAAAAAATAATATATTTTCCCTTCATTTTTCCACCAGATTTTCTTCTAGGAACAGATGAGTTATTTTTGCTGAGCAAAAGCAAAGAGCGAAGTGTGGGATAATTTATTATTTTTGCAAAGTTTCCTTCTGATACTTTCTGCAGGAAAAGGGATCATTTCCTCAACTTTTTTTCCTGATTTTGACCCCACTTAATTATTTCCCTGTCTCTTGTGTCAGGACTTGCGTAATAGACCGTTATTGTAGCTGGGAAGGAGGCACACAATCCCCGTCTATAGTGCAAAGTGATCTGACTGATAGATCATGTGTTATTCAGATTAGATCAATCTGACTGAGGTATTTGTATTTCATGTGTATTGGGTGGGGTACTACAAATCATGGCTCGGGTAAGAGATCAATCTTGTAGCCTGGAGGAAGATGCACAATCCCCATCTGTACTATAAAGTGACATCACAATCCTATTATGTGTTAAGTCATATCAGGTTAATTTGACTGAGTCATTTGTATTTCCCATTTATTGGGTGGATCATTGCAAATCACAACTTGTGTAAGAGATCGAAATTGTAGCCTGGAAGGAGACACACGACTTCCATCTCTAGTGCAAAGTAATTCATCCATCTATTCAGTCATGGTCTTTTAATCAGTCTTTACTAGTCATTTCAAAGACTTGTTTAAATTAATCAAAGACTGGTGGTCTGGACCAGCTACATCAGCAAAATCTCATGTTTTTTTTTCAACTTTTTCAGCTTTTTGGCTTTATAACTGATGCACCTAAAGCCAAAAGTCTGCAACAGTTGGTAAAGTAGAATAGTATGGTCCAAGTGCCATGTAAAGTTGGAAAAGTTGAAAAAGTTGGAAAAAGTCTGAAAAGATCTATCTAACTACAAACCTTGAAAGATTTCATGTACATGATAATCAACGAAATGATTCACAAAATAGGATTTAAACAAATCAAGAGCATCAATGTGACTAAAATCTTCTGGAAGAAAGCCAGAACCATATCGTGGTAAAAGATGGGCACCTCGAACAATTGAATCAACATGTATCACCTCAAGGGGTGGCTTTCCTCCTACAACCTCAGGCTTGACAAGCCACATGCCAGTCACAGGGTCAGGCTCTTGTGATGCAGGTATAAACCAATGTACGAGGATGCATGGGAATTCTCGGTGGAGTCTTGGATCATGGAATGAGAAAAAGAGAAGGACATGTGCTACCAGCATGCCGTGCATGGTGCCTACTTCACAGTCATCATCTGAAACCGTTACAAATACCATGTCAAACCAATGGTTTCCTTTCCATTTGGGATCTGCATGAATCTGCTCTTGGTACATCCCACAAGATCCACAGAGGTCACTTGGAGCATAGAAGGATGCTAATGCTGAGTGGAATACCCGGATTTTGGAGGAGAATTCAGGGAGAGATGAAGGGAAGTCCTCATAACCGGGATGGCGCTGAGTGAAGATGAAACATTGGAGGGCGATAGGGAATCCAGGTTGCTTGATATGGATGGCGAGCGCATCGAGGTTGGTTGGATAACTTTGTTCTGTGATCTTGTTGAGCAATAGTCATAATGTTGACATAAACACTTCACAAACCTGGTACAACAGCAAGAGTAACTTGCGCTAATGCCCTAGGACTGGACAATGGACCTCCATCATCATCATCACTATCATAGTCACTTCCAACTTCATCGTCATTATGGATACCATATGGGAGGACTGCTGGTAGATCATCGTTGATGAGTGCTGAAGCATGCTTGGATATGGTACCATTGAGCATGCCACGATTGCGAAAAATACGACGTAGAGCGGCAAGTTTGATTAATTGTGATATAGTTTTGACCATCTGAGGCAGTGGATTGAAATGGTTGGAGCATCGCCAAGGCTCCTTCACAGCACTTTTGTGTTTAGATTCTGTCAATGATGAGCAGATGCCATTAGGAGACCCAAAGAGCTCGATTTTGAGAATGTAGTGAAGAAGAGCATGTTGATGAGGGAGTGATATAGACTCGCGAACACCAGTCATGATAAAGATGTTCCTAAGGTCGTAAAATTGAGCGAGGTGCCGTTCAAACTCTCGAAGGTCGGAAGAGGTAATCACGTTCCGGTGGATAATATAGCAGCATTCCATGAAAGCTCCAATACATTCTACCATATCATCTGGGACTAGACCAGCAATAGCAGCAAGATAAACCTGAAGGAGTGCAGGTATTTGATCAGAAACAGCTACCGCACCGCCGAACAAGGACCAACCTTCATCAACACCTTCAAGTCATCACCAGTCCACTGTGAGAAGTCCCGCCCACCTGGAAAGTGTCATAGGCCAGGGAACGTGGGTACTGCTGACACGCTATACACCATTAGTTTCATGAAGTGCAATAATGAGATAAGATACTGCATACCGTTGGTCAATCTCTTGGATGTAATGGAGGGCTTGTGCTTCGCCATGCATGTGTATCAGGTATTCCACAACCCAAGTGACCAGATGGTCTTTGAATGTTCCTTTGATTAATTGATGGACAAGATCCGGTGACAAGAGTTTATGAATATCCGCTCTGGGAAAGTGGTGCGCAAATGGCTATCAAGATGTTGCGTCACAAAGGTTACAATGATAAAACAACAATAGGAACACTTACAATAATGTCAGCACAAACACCGTAATGATCCCAGATGATGGCAGAATCAAATGTTTGAATAAGGAACTGTGTCTTTTCATGAGAGCATAAATTAGCTTTTGCATCAAGATTCTCAGGAGTGGCCTCGCATCTGGATGGAAAGGTAAGTGTGAAAGTTCATTGTGGAGTAAAACGATGTACTACGCACGTCCCACACCAATTTTGAACAATCCCAGTCAACCATACTTGCTCGGGATAGTCTGCAATATATGGACCAAGTGAAAAGATGGCATGGCGGTAGTGTCCATCAGGACAGCACACAACTTCTGGTGTTGTCATTGATGGTCTCAGTGAGGAAAAAACGTGTGCTAAGCACACGTGGTAGAGTTGTCAGCAGAAGGTTTGATATTTGACCTTCTTTCAGTGCTTTCGGCTTGCTAAATACCATTCATCAATGAAACTTGCACAAATAAACAAATAAACTCACTTTTAGGAATAGGAAGCAGTACAATCGGTTGCAATCCAAGCGAATGTGAGCGTCGTGTCACGTTATCCACATTACCAGGTCCAGCATATACAGGATGGAATTCCTGATGCCCAGTTGCAACAGACACAGTTGTTTTGTCGCTACCAACTATGATCAGGATGAGCAAGGCTCCTTGGGCATCTGGATTATCATGAAGAATATCATCCTAATAAATATCAGTTTGAAGTGATTCAAGTTATGAATAAGTATGCTTACCGCTTCTTGCCCCGCCCAAGAGCTGTACATTAAGTTTGACCATATGCAACCCTTCTTTTCATTGAACTGCATGTAAGGGACGTAATCAAAATGCTCATGGAGGTCAGGGAAAGCAATCTGGTCAAGTAGAACGAGGTGTGGGTCATGGAAGCAAAGGTCATAAGATTCGCACATCCATTTTGGTGGGGTTCCAGGTGGCAGAGTGCCGGTATATCGAAACCTGACTGTCATCCACGGTACCGGACCCACTTTGATGGAGTCAATTGCTTTGTACATTTGTTTGGCTGTGTTCCATGGAATATCATCGCTGTCACCTCCAGCACGGATAGTTGTTGCAAGCCAGAAATTTAATGCTCGATTGATTTTGGATTCCGAGCTCTGCTGCTCTGTGTAATGCGTATCAGCAAATTCAAATGCAAAACGATCTGGAAAGAGGTGCCATGGATTGGATGGTGTCGCATCCACTGGCTTTCGTGGAGGTGGTGATGAACCAGGTGGTATTGCATTCCCATTTTTATTGCATGGAGTAGCTAAGAAATCAGATGAGTATCAGATAAGACTTTTTGGCAAGGGTGGCTCACCATCCAAACCACGATGTGATATGATGGTGAAGGAGTTTGAGAATGTCTTTTGTTCTTCTGCAGAAAAGTTGGACTGGTGCTTTAATTTGATGTGTGCTCTATGGCCATGCAAAGAGGCAAAGGATTTGCTGCAAAATGCACAGATGTGAGACATTATAAGATGGGGAAGGCATGAGAGCAATGCCACGTAGTCTGTGTTGGACGGCAAGCAAAATAGATTCCCCAAAGTCCAGGACAAGCCAAACAAAAACCCCAAGTCCACAATGAACCAAATAGAGTCCCCAATACACACAGACACACCACGTCACAACCCAAACTCTAACAACTCCCCCCTTACTGCACCATTCCAAGTATGCCCACTATATGCTCCAATGGCGCAGCCAACAAAAAGCCTGCCAGCAAACGAAACATCAGTGACATCCTGTCTGACAGGGAGGGTGATGTACCAACCAAGAAAGCGAAATAATCTACTGGTGCCAGCCGTCATCAGCAACAATGGCTCTCTGCTTCACCTATTACTCCTTCTAATGGACCACATAAATGAACAAATGAGCGCCCTGGTCTTATTGGAAAGAAAATATGATGCACCAAAGCCGAGGTTGCACACAAGAGGGCCAAGAAAGCTGAAGAAGCTAAAGCTATCGCAGCTGCTAAGGTGGATGCTATGACTCAGCTTGTTGAAATAGAGGTTGACCAGGAAGACAAGGAAGCCACAAGGCGCCAAAGGATCCTACGGCGCCAACCAAGTGTCCTCAATGTCTTGGTTGATCATAGTGGTGAAGAATTTGACTGGAGAGCTGAAGAATAAAGGGAGGATACTGAACCGCCCAGCGAGAACAAAAGGGTGCTGACACGAGCTGGCAACGGGCTTGCACCTGGATCCGAACAAATGAAGGTAACGACATCAGCTGCATGTCAGGGAACTAAAACTGACTCATACCAATAGGGCCGCAAGCCCAAACAAGCCCTGCTCATTCAAGTTGCAGAGCAGAAAGCAGTACGGTCGAGGAAGGGAGGTGTGAAAAAAAAGTGAGTTTGAATTACAAGTACCTTGATCTGCGGTGTTACGGGCTCATGATCACAACGTGGCAGCATCACGTCATTGCCTCTTGCAAGCGGGCTCAAAGATAGTGTCAAGGAGAAAGCAAAGTTCAACGGAGACCCCCGATCACAAGACGATGTTATGGGTGGGTTGACTGATGATCATGGATCATTAGTCTGACCACAATTTGAGAAGAGAAAGGCTGGCTTTGTCAACACGGTAATTACTCTTAGTCATTTCCCATGGTACAGGTGTAACCAAGCATCTGTAGGTTGTCAAAGCCATCTCCAATTCTGATGATAGTGGAAATGAGACGACACCAGTCCATGCCCCAACCAAAAAGAAGGCAAAAGGTCTTGTTGTGGCTCAACGAAGTGAGGTATTGATGTTTCCCTTTTTGATAACCCTTATATCTCATCAATCCCCGTCTATGAGGTGACCATTGCACCCAAGCCTGCTGGAAAGATGGGAAAACTCAAAGCAGTGATTGTCCCCAAAGCCTCAAGCTGTATCAATGTCATTAAGTCGATGTCGGAAGCTGTCGAGCCGCCATCTGCGCTTATCATGCAAATCAAAGCAGCAAAGCGGTTTACAGACTTGCCATCCCCGTTCTGCAATTCCAAGCTTATCAAAGTCTTTCACGCTGATAGGGTCACCTGCTAGCCTAAGCTCCGAATCAGTATACATCGGACACTCGACAGCACCTCCTCCGACCTCACGCATCACCTGAACATTGTCCGATTATGCTTTTGCATCCCCGATCATTCCTTGACCAACCTCGGACTGCCTCGACCTACCTCGCGACTTATCATATGACTTCGAGTGCATTTGCGTATGTTCCTACCCCTTCGGACCATCCTTCCGATGGTTATCCCTCCCTCTCATGATACGCTATCACACTCGCGGCCGCCGTTTTGGATGTATTCACACAGGGACGACGGTGTCTTGAGAAGTCACGATGCGCTCTATTTGACGCTCTGAAATTATGACAATAAGACATTTCTGTTTCGTCTTAGTTCTTTTTTCCTTATGTTTTATTCTTGGTTGCAGTTCTTTATTGTTCTGATCCATCTTGATATACATCTATGGTCTTATGACCTTATTCCCTTTTGGTATTCCTCGTTCTAAAACATATAAAAATCCTGTAGTATTCACCTAGTAGCAACAAGAAGCTCGTCTCGACTCCCATCATCTCTAGATCTAAGAGTCCAACTCAAAGATCATCTCTCGACTAGTCTGAAGTTCTGTGAAACGATCGTAAACTTTGTTGTGCATATTCATAACTTGTTATCTTATCGTACATTGTCGTATCCATCTCTGCAGCACCTTCGTCATCATCGCCGTTTATCGCAGCATCTGTTATATCATTACTGATCCACAATATTCCACGCATCCAGTGTTCAACCATCACAAGCACCTATCGGGCTCGCGCGACCACCGTCGGACTATCGTAAACATCTTTGCACTCTTCATGTGGCCATCGTGTACCATTACTGGCGTCTGTGATAGACATTCTAACACCTCACAACCTTCCTCCAGCCTGTGTAGTACTAAACAATTGCATTTAGGTGTTTTGTTTTGTTTTTCTGGCCGAGTATCATCAGCGCGACTTGTTATAATGGGTGGATGGCATCCAATGATTTTTTTGATGGTTTTTTCCTTGAATCGGATCACTTAGTCGTTGAAGATAACAATTCCTGGTATAAAGTACAATGTCGTCCGCAAGGATATTTTCCATCAAACGGTTCGTCACTTCATTATGACTATCATATTGTTATATTAGTGCTTATTTTATTTTTAAACTCAAAGATATATGACAACCTTCAGACACACAGGTCTAATCTTGCCTGTTTGGCACTTACAGCTGTGACAAAATATCTTTCTGAGATGTCAAAGGAGGAAATTATAGAATGGGTTGCCTGGACCTGTGCAGCCCATTTGGGTGAGCTGGTTTATATGGAGCCATGCCCGCCGGAATGTAGTCTCGTAAAGGGGGCATCGAACTTCAAGGCGGGTGTCTCAGATTTGTTGTGAAGTCATTGTAACTGAACTCACGATATCTTCAGAAGCCAAGAGGTTTACTCATGACACCTTTTGTAACCACCTTAGTGGAACCATACTTGAAGTACATGAATAACTCCCTTATTGATTATGGCCGTCCTTGTGGACTGATTGCACTAACCCTTGTTTTGGTGTGTTCGACATTCATATGCCTGCCTTTTTCTCACAATGTTAAACGGCACGGCTTGAGCATGCTCTCCATGCATTCGAAACAAACGGGTCTTTCAAGGATCCTGGCGCTTTCAATTCCGAACACAAAGCTCTTCTTGCAGAATATCTTGAAAGTGTCGATTCCTTCAAGAACTGGCATGAATTTTATCATGCTTGCAATTTTATTCAGAATAACAGCTTTGGTTCAGAGGAGCAGGACAGTCTTGTTGCAGATATCTCGCAGACCGATATTGGCTGACGCGCGCTCAATTTTAGCAGCAGTCCCATTAAACATTAGAATTAGGACTCTTCAGGTCATCGCTCATATACCCCATAATCCGCTATAAGCAGTGGTAGTTGTTCAACACAACCCAATTACTGACATTTGTTACCGAGACGGCTTTTGAACTTTTCCATCTTTTTGATTCTTTCCTGATTTTACCTTACTTTCATGACTTTCTTATCTTTATAATTGCCATCCATGCCATAACTTTTCAGAGGGGGGGCCTAGCCAAACATCTTTCAACTTTTCCGCTTTTTTGGCTATTAGAGTTACTTTATAAAGTCAAAAAAGATTTTTTACATTTTCCTGATGTATTGGGGGAGGCATTGTGTTACATGACATGTTGATGAAACAAATATTGTAGCCAAGAAGGGGATATACAATCCCCATCTATAATGTGAAGGGATCCGACCAATATGTGACATGTTATTCACATGCAGGTTTGGTGTCACTCAGGTCATTCAACATCAAGCCACTCTCATGTTGTTTTCCTTTCTTCCTCAGTGTGTAGACCCTGAGTCTCTTGCAAATTTTTTCTGGCCTCCTATTGTTGCTGGGAGTACTGGTGATCATAGAAGGTAAGTGCAGCTTGTTGAAATAGTGACAAAACACTTGCTACATTAGTTACATATTCATTACCATACATATTACTTCACTTATTAGACTTAGATACAACAAAGGGCCAAAATGCGATTTAGTGGACACCTATTTTCATGCCTCTTGCGTTCTAGATAGCTTTGGACCTACCAGACCAGTATTCCTACATTGTCCCAGTGAGGGGACATTAGAGTTGGCTTAACAGCTATTGTTAGGGTACAATACACAGCTATGTTATCAAACCTATGTTCTAGTGCATTGCAAACAGTTGACTTGAGTTCCTTGCTAGTGTTTAAACACCTGCAAACTTTGTCTTAGCTTTTAACACAGATGTGTAAGGGGAACACCTTTATGAACATCCTATAAATGCCCAACAACACCTCTGAAGAATCTTTGGACTTTGCAAAACAGCTTCAGACTATGTGTGACTATTTGGCTTAGTTCCCTCACCTCATGCCTGCTTCACCTAAGGCCTTGGATAGTGGTGTATATGCTCCCATTCTACTTCTGTAAGGGCAACTTTACAATCAAGATGCTAAGTCTGATATTTGCCAGGGAAAACCAAAGTCAATTACTATAGTACAACAAGGGAAAACCAAAGAGAACTCTCTCAGGTTTCTGTTGCAAGGCCCCAGACTATGTACTACTAAGGGTATTATAATCTAGCTGAAGCAGTCCCGATGAGGCTAAGTCCTCAGGGTCAATATAGAAATACATACAGTTGATCTCCATCCTGATAGAATCAGCCTGGACATTGGGATGATGACTACTATGAATGGTAAGAGGCACATGAAAGACTCCCAAAGCATGTCCAAAGTTCCAAAAGATTTTGATGAGAAAAAATTCAGATATTGCAATAATGCACAAGCTGTACTGGCAATATATATGAATAAATACAAAACTCTAACATAAGAACTCATATATGCCAGTAATGGCCTCTACCCCCAAGTTCGGATATGGGTGGTAAGAGTCAGCTGGATAAAAAGTATCCGGGGATGTATCCATCAGGTTGTTGCATGTTATATTCTCATTGGGATTGTGGTCTGGGAAGCGAGTTGCACAATACTGCTGGAAAAGGCCAAATTTATTCCGTGCGGATTTCAGCAGCTTCCTGACATGTGAACAGTTTTGCTCAGATGAGGGGGATGCTGGCATGGTGGCTGGAGATGTGGTTGGCATGCATTCCAACGTGACCAGTTGGGATGCTGGAGGAAGTGTGGCTGGAGGTTCAGGCAGTATATCCCAATAGCGCTTGGGCAGTTGGCAGTTTTCCTGGTGACCCCTGCGCTCTGCCAGTGGTTGATCCAAGTCTTTATCATTCATGGAGATATTTTCAGAGGTATAATAGTGATGATTCAATGAGCAATAAGTTACACCAACATCTTAAGTCTCACCTTGCATTGCATGGTGAGTGCAGCATTGTTTGATTCTTGTTCAACAACTACATTCTGGTCTGGAGGGCTTTCTGCAGTTGTGCATTGCATTGCTTCAATTATTCAATGCCTCTTGGAGTGCCAGACCTCTTTGGCTTTGCCCAGAGCACTGGAAAGCTGTTTCTTCATCTTCTGGCAACTATGTTGGTGGAAAGTATAGGCTTGTGGCACAGAGAATGTGCAGCCACAAACACAGACTTGACACCAAGCGGGTGGCAGGTCCATGGCACAGTAAGTAATAAGAATGGTGATGGGCAGAACTGCCAACAACATGTCATCCAGAAACATCAGGGCTCAACGTGAGGAAATGATCACTAGATAGATCCAAATTTTTGATCAGCCATTCAAAAAGTTATACAGGTTGAGATGATTATGTATGAGTCAGTGTATGAATTCACAGTCCGACATTGCCAAATAACTGGTGCACTATGGAGGAATTGTAATGGAATGAGGAAATGTTGATGTCGAGGGATGAGTGAGCATACCTTCTTATACCTATCAAACTTGCACTTTGAGAAATTTCCTATTTCAAAGCACCCCAAATCATTAGTGGATATTATAGGACTATACCTTTGCTTTGACCACGGATGATGGGGTATACTAAAATGTCTGGTAGTTGGGACCATGCGGGGGCTAATAGGATGCCAGAACATTCACAAAATAACATTTTACAAGATATACACAGGTGATTACAGAAGTCGGGTAGGAACAACTGTGGCATGGCCAAATAAATGATAGAAAGTTTGCATATAAAAACGAGTGATGTGATCCTCAAGTTGCTGGACATCTGCTTCAGTATACATATCATGTGAGGCCAGATCAGGTAGCAAAAGAGGTGTTGACTTCAGTCCATCCCAATCCCTCATCAACACCCTCAGTGCCAGCAAAAACAGTAACCTTTCTTGCCAAGTATGAGCTTGCAAACCAGAATTTGCCTGCCATTCATCGGCAATGATGAGGGAAGGTACATCGAAGCACTTCAGCACCATGGCCTGCCGCTCATCTTCATCTTGGTGGGATGATGGGCCAGAGGCACACTTATCAAGGGCTAGGAGCTGAATTTCATCTTGTTGTTCTGTATGTATTTTGCAAGTATCAAGTGATTGCAGCTCACCCTCAACACATCATGTGATGAATGTTGAACATCAACATCACATCACAGACTGCTCCCTTCGACAATGGCTGCCTCCCTCCCTCTCCCTTTCACCCCACCACCACCACCACTGTGTGCACATCCACCGCAATGGTTCCCATGCCCACTCTACCATCACCATCACCATCAAATGAGCCGACTGGATGGAACGTGGGCCCAAACGACAGCAACTGTCATTTGGGCCATGGATAAGTTTTTTTTTGTTTCTATTTTGTTTTGATCAACTAACTAATTGTATTTTATTGATTCCTAAATAGTTCTTTACTGGTGATGACGGGCAACCACGAAAAATGCGCAATGCACGCGCACGACCACCCAATCCCCCTCCTCTCCATTCAAATGAGATGTAAGGCTGTTGACATGGGCTAGGAACATGCAGAGGGATGCCAGAAGACCCCAGAAGGGAGATACCTGCTTGGTAAGCACCCAGCACCCCCTGTATATGTGCCATGTCATGCTAATGTGCACAAACCCCCCCGTAAAATGCCAACTACCACCCATGCCCACCACTGCTTGCAGGTTGGGTAGGGTGAGTGAATGGCAGCAGGCACTGACGATGACAAGGAATGGGCACCAGGGCCCCACCACAACGAGGGGCAGCCCCAGGACTCACCACAATGACCCAACAACAACACCACACCCTGGAGGCCCCAGCACCACCCACGCAACACACCACCCACCTCCAGCCCCCTGAGTAACTGCTCATGAGCACTGTGAGACCCACAGGGTAGGAAAACCATCCCACATTTCAACCATTTAAATGGTGTAAAA
>QFEU01006914.1:0-10759 GCA_003316345.1 Tricholoma terreum | reverse complement strand
ACACCCTTCCTTTCACACACTCACACACCCCCTTTCTAGAACAGAGCTCAGACTTTACTAGAACAGCTCAGACTTTACTAGGACAGCTCGGACTTTACTAGGACAGCTCAGACTCTACTAGGACTCTACTCAGACTTTACTAGGACAGCTCGGACTTTACTCGGACTTTACTCGGACAGCTCGGAGTCCGCTCGGACTAGGGGGGGGAGTGTAAAGTACAGGGCAATACCATAAATAAACATATCACAATATTGTGATACTCTCCTTTGTGGCACTGCCTGTGACTGAAGTAGCGACCCCAAGCATTTCTATGGACGTCCCATTGGGCTATAGCTCTGCCCCAATGCCTGGATTGACTTTGGACCTTACCCAGTCCAGGTATTCATATTGACAGAGCATTGAAATTATGCTTGTATCACAACATGTGATATTAGCCTTTGTGGCATTGCCTGTGACTGAATTGCAGGTCCCAATTGTTAATATGGGTGTCCTATTTGGCAGTAGGTCTGACCTAACACTTCGACCCACTTTGGGCCTCACCCAGGGCGGGTATGAATATTTACAAAGCAATATACATATATCCTTTTGACGCTGCAATCGATTCTATAGATCCGCCAGGTCAAACCGTGTTCCACGTGTTGTATAATGTTTGTCATTTGTGCCCATATCATTGCTGCTTTAGTACTCATGCCTCAGCATTGGCACATGCAGGAGGCACCAAGAGCTTGCCACCACCCCCACACTGGCAGGCCAGCATTGCATGTTGACCCCTTCCCAATAAATATTCCCGTCTCATTGTTTGTCCTGGGCATACTACCAGCAGCTGCAGGACTGACGACAGGCAGTGCGTTTCCAACTACATATTGATAATCCTTATCACCATTCTAATCACGTCCTAGCAGGCTATCCAGATTACCTGCAAGGGCATTTTGATGATTTTGATCTCGAAGCTTTGCAGGGTGAACTGGGAGTGAGCAACTCTGCAACAGAGCATATCCTTGCTGAGGCTCAACTGGAGCATGATGGGGACTCGCAGCAGCCTTATCAAAGGGGCAAGGAGTCTGGTCTTGAGACTCAAAGTGAATACCGTGATTATCATGATGATTCTTCAGACAATGGACAGCATGCATGAGTCGCAACCATTTTCTCTCAGCACAACACTTCCAATGATAATTTCATGCAGTGGCACTGTCAGGTTACCAACCCTAACTCTTTTGCTTCCTGGCCAAGGCCAGTTCCTTTGGTATTTAATATCCCATGAGGGAAATCACCAGGCAACAATTCAGGTACAAAGTCCTGCCTGGCCTACAAAGAAATACAGTGCTAGGACAAAATGTGCATGCCGTGATGGTCGTCCACGTCATGGCAAGGCCTCCAACATGAACACCGGCCCTGGTGGGTCATCTTACACTGGGCCTTCTACTGATGGCCTCTCCAGATTTCTGGGGGCCTACAGTGGCCACTAGTGTATCAGTCAAGTTGTTGGATACACATCCAGGTGTTTTGAATGGGTATCTGGGGGTTGTCTGAGTACTTGGATCTTACAGCCTTTTGCGGAACTCAGGGTGCAGCTGATTTTCTTTCACAAATTCACTAGAATTAGGTTCAAATCATAAATCATGTGAGCCTCACTCATTTATATGTGTACTGCTATGAAATATATACTCTGAACCCCCTGTACATGATACATAAGTGTCAAAGTCATGACTTGTGAGGGCGGAAATCCATTGGAAAATGTGCGGGTTTTTTGATAGATAAAACAAACAGAACTTGGCTTCAACTTGTAAGAAGTTGCACCATTCCCTTGACTCCGGGGTTGTCCCTGATTTCAAGTGTCAGATGAAGCATGCAGGGAAATGTTGGGTTTCCAAGGCAAAGTGCGCAGCTAGAACAAGAAGGTGTAGGAAAGGAGTGTAGTCAAGACCTTAGTCAAGACTGGGTCAGACTTGAGGTGTTACTTGATTGAACTTTAGTCAATATTCAAACTAGAGAAGCCCCACCTAATGTGAGGGCTTAAATACTAAGTACAATGGTTCCATAATGATCTAGAGTATACTACAGTTCTGACTTAGTCATTCTTTAGTCAGAAAACTCAGTGAATGCATGGGTTCCCCGAGGCCTAGAAACTCCTACCAAGTTCTTTCTCCATGTCAAGTCGCACTGCAATGCTGTGCAAGGCTGTGTGTTCCAAATGTGAACTTGACCTTTGTGAATGTTCCACTCACATTAGCTGCGGGTTTTCCAACACATTTCCACAGCTAAAAGATCGGGACATGACAACAAGCCTACACCATCAAAAGGATCAAGGTTGATGTTTTAATAATAAGGATGTTGGGTGGTGGAACTGCTTGCTGCCATTATTCTTCAATGTATGCCCTGAGCGGCTGCCAGGCAGAACAAAGGACCAGGATTAGTATTGCATGGGTCGATGTTCATTTTATAACTGGATAGGAATATTATGCAGCCCTAAATATGTAACCTTGAACTACCTAGCTGATGTTGGAGATCAACCTTCAAATTTTACCATGAACTTGAAGTTTCACAGCTTAGGCTGCCTAGGATTCCCTATCAAAGCGGTACAGCAGGCTTGCAATGGGTAGCAATTTTAAACTCCACAAAAACATAGTTTGAGTAAATGAACAAGTATCAAGGCCCAAGCCATAGGGCTTAAGCATGTAACCTCTTTTCCCAAGATGTTCGCTAACACAGCCTTGAAAACACCTACTGCTTTCTCTGTTTCCTACTTTGTCAGCATGCTCATCATCATGAGCCTGGGTCATCTGGATAAACTCCTGGCCCCTCAGCCTCTTCATCCTCGTAGTCAACATAGAGTGAGCAATCGCTGACTCGGAAAGTGGCATGGCTTAAAAGGGACAAAAAAAACTGTGCCTGAACCTAACAGGTTTGCTGGTAAACAGGAACAAACCTGCCTGGGTGAGCCCTAACCCTAACATTCATGATTACACTCATTTGCTGCCAGCATCTCAACAAGGGGCTACTTCCTGCAAGTATGGCTGAGTGATTTTGCATCAAAAGTGGCATGTTCAAATATTTTCCATGGCAGACCGATGTGCTTTGTACTCCAGGTGGCCTTGATCAATTGGTTGGAATTCCCGAAATATCTGTGAGTCAGCATTTGTCAAGTATATTTCTCTAAGTACTAACATCGAGGCTTTCCATGGCAGAATTTCTTACACTTGATTTGAGAAAGGGAGTATCTAATGTGGGCAGAAGGAGTGCCTGCAAGCGAGTTGTGTGAACAAGGGCTGCCTCAACCAAGACTCAGAAGTCCTTCACCAGAGGGTTTAATAGCTGTCCGCCTGTTCTGTGAAATCGATATGGGGCTGCTGATTGACTGCACCAAGGAAGGGAATATTTTCGCAAAAGAGTTGTTTTACTATCTTGTGCTGGACATGTGTGCTCAGGCATATGGCAAAGGGTTGGCAAACATGACTAGGGACAAGTCAATTACCACGCCAATTGATAAATTGGTGCATTCTGAAGTGTCTACACATGGATCACGTCATTCAAATCCTTGTTCTCAGAGTCATTCAAGCCTCTATGACTGGCCAAAGCTTATATCAAGAACCATGAGTGCCTTGAAGGAATCTCCATCCTTTGATGTGCCTTCCATCACACAGAGCATAGGGACTCCAGATCTCCAACTCGCTCAATGCTTTTGGAACCTTTGTATTGCCTCTCAGCAGGTTCATCAAAGCAACTTCTTCCATAATTTTGCGGCTGTGAGATTCCACCTATGCTACATCCTGAAGGTCCATGCACTGCTTCTTGGGACTTTGTTTTCCTATAGCTGTACCTTGCCAGGGAAATCTTCATCTCTCAAAGGATAAGGGTGCCCTTGAAGAGGAGCTGCAGAAGGAAGGCATTACTGCTGGCATGGATTTTTCACTCTCTCCAGAAAAATTGCAAACACCATTAACTGTGGTGCTTGGTACTTCCCTGCTCTTCCTCTTGGGCAATTGATTGCTGGGAAATCTTTTTATAGGCAAGCCAAACATTTTACAGGTGCGTGTGAATTGTCCCCAAGTGCAAACACTCTATAACACTGTGGTAGATGTGGGAGACATTTGGCAACCGGCACCCAGATATGATCAAGTCAGCTGAGAATTGGCTCTGGAGGGCATTGATCAATGTTGCCACCACCTGTACACCACTTCAGAAAATACTTACAGTTGCTCTAAGCAACATTCATGCTATGGTTTCAAATGATTTTGAACAGTGTCAACTGTGCTTGTTTAGACCAGGTCAGTCCACACCTTACTTGACTGTTGGAACAATCGGTGGTGATTAATTCATTCAATCAGACCTTCCAGACATGCAGCAATCAAGCTCTATGATATTACCAGGACAAGGTTTGCAAGGTATGTTGAAAAGTAGTGTGCACAAGGAAGAGGAGGAGGATCAGGAAGATGATTGTTGGGAAGAGGAGAGTGCAGGTGGCATGCAGCGCTTCATTATTCAGCTGTTGGAAGGTCAGTGTTTTACAGTCCCCCACATATTCTGGTCGGAGTCCCTGGATTCCAGAAATTCCGGGTGGATTCTGGGGACTCCAGGTGGATTCCGGATGGATTCTGGGTATTCCAGGTGGATTCCGGTAGATTCCAAGCATAATATATCATTTCTAGAGCATTTGAACTGGTTTGGTGTATATTTGGTGCATTTGGTTAAATGTGGCTATGCATTGGAGGTGATTTGATGCATCTGGTTGGATCTGGCCATACATTAGTGCTGGTTGGTGCATCTGGTTGACACTGAAATTGGTGTATTTGGTTGGAACTAGCTATACATTGGTGCATCGCAGAAAAACACTATTCTACATGTCATTACTGATTCTACTATCACTACTACCACCACTAGTATTTTTATCATGAAGTCTACAAGGGCTTTTTTTAATTAATCCAAGACTGACATAATACAAATTATCCCCTCACCTTGTGGGGAGGGGGTGTACTACTGATTTAAAAATAAAAATATACAGATACAAAAAAATAAAAATAGAAAAACAACCCCTCGCAAATGCGAGGGATGTGTCGTGCTGGTCTGATATCCAGGGCACCCATGCCCCCCGTTCATCCTTCCCTGTCCCCCCTCACCCTCATTCATTGTCGTGGTTCCCCTCTGTCATCGGAGGTGCCCCTTTGTTCATCCCTTGTTTGTTTGTTGCCCCATTTGTGTGTTGTGGGGGTCCCCCCTTCGTTCGTCGTGGGTTGGTGCTGACGTGGTGACATGGCGCACTGAGGGGGTGTTCGTTTGTTGTGGAGCCCCTCCCTCATTCGCCATGGTGGTCCCCCCCTCATTCGTCATGGTGGTCCCCCCTTCGTTCGTCATGGGTTGTCACCCCTTCGTTCGTCGTGGGTTGTCACCCCTTCGTTCGTCGTGGGTTGTCACCCCTTCGTTCATCATGGGTTGTCACCCCTTCGTTCATCGTGGGTTGTCTCCCCTCGTTCATTCGTCAGTGGTGCCCCCCCCCTCCCCTGCCCTCCTTGTGGTCCGTGCTGGGAGGTGATGCAGCCATTAGCACCCATGATCTACCCTGCGAGCAGTGGCTCGCAAGCGTGGGGGCAGGTGCTGGGTTGTCGTTCGGCCTGCCCTGCCCTGCCCTGTAGCCCTGCGATCCACCCCACAAGCAGAGGCTTGTGGGCATGGTGCAGGGGCTGGGGCTGCTGTTTCTTTGTGCTGGGCTGTCATTTGCCCTCCCCTCCCCTGCCTCTGCCTTCCCTTGCCCTCCCCTGACCAATGTCGCATCGTGGTGTGTGATGACATGGCCATTAGCACCCGCAATCTCCCCTCCAAGCAGTGGCTCGCAGCGGGGGGACAGGTGCTAGTTGGTGTTTGGTTAGTGGTGGTGGTGATGCAGTGGCCATGGGCGTTCCGTCCCCCTTCCCATCTGTGGTTGTTGTCATCCCCCTGTCCCATCTGTCGTCCCTGTCCCCCTCCCTCTCATGGCCCTCACACACCCCCCATCCACCCTGCAAGCAGTTGCTCATAGCAGAGGTGGGAGGTGCTGGGTTGTGTTTGTGGCCCTGCCCCTCGTCGTCCCCATCCCTGCTGCACCCCGTGTCCACCCCACAAGCAGTGGCTCATGGCGGTGGTTTGGGGTGCTGTTGTGCTGGCAGGCATCGCGTCGTTCAGCTACAGGGAGGTCAGAGGTGATGTGGCGGGGTAACGGGGGGTTGTGGGGTGCGTACCAGGTGGGTATCCCCCTGCAGGGGTCTCCTGGCGCCCTTCGTCCATCGTCTGCCCTTCGTTTGTCATCCTTCATTGTCGTCCTTCGTCATTGTCCTTTGTTCTTTGTTCTTTGTCCTTTGTTGTTCATTGTTCGTCCTTCATCCTCTGTTGTTCTTCATTCCTTGTTTGTTGTTCATTTTTCCTTGTTTGTTGTTTGTTGTCCGTCTTTCGAGGGGCCGTGGTGTTCAGGAGCAGGCTGCCTCGTGCGGGGTCTTGTCGTTAGCCGTGCTTTGGGGTCATTTCATATCTAGAAAATAAAGAAATAGAATTAGTTAATTAAGAATAAGAAAGAAAATGAAGAAAAAAACTTACTGCAGGCCCAAACGACAGTTGTCGTTTGGGCTGCATATCTGAAACATGCCATTTTTGGCAGCTCTTGTTATCTTGGGCGTGGGTGTAGCTGTGTTGATGGAGGGAGGGTGGTGGAGGTGGGGGGAGGGGAGGGGAGGCGGCAGCGGTAGCAGGATGGTGGTGGTGGTGGTGGTGAGGGGTGGGGTGGGCGACATGGCTGTGTGGTTTGTAATATACAATGATAGGGTCACCTGCTAGCCTAAGCTCTGAATCAGTACACATCGGACACTCGACAGCACCTCCTCCAATGTTACGCATCACCTGAACATCGTCCAATCACACTTGCACGTTCCCGATCATTCCCCGACCATCGTCGGACTGCTTTGACCTACATCGTGACTTATTGTATGACTTCGAGCGCATTCGCGCATGTTTCTACCCCTTCGGACCGTCCTTCCGATGGTTATCCTTCCCTCCTGTGATACGCTATGACACCGGCCACCGCCGTTTTGGACACATTTGCGCAGGGACGACGGCGTCTTGAGACATCACGATGCACTCTATTTGACGCTCCGAAATTATGACAATAAGACATTTCTGTTTCGTCTTAGTCTGTTTTCCTTATGTTTTATCCTTGGTTGCAGTTCTTTATTGTTCTGATCCATTTTGATATACATCTATGGTCTCATGACTTTATTCCCTTTTGGTATTCTTCATTCTAAAACATATAAAAATCCTGTAGTCTTCACCTAGTAAAAACAAGAAACTCGTCTCGACTCCCATCGTCTTTAGATCTAAGAGTCCAACTCAAAGATCATCTCTCGACTAGTCCGAAGTTCTGCGAAATGATCGCAAACTTTGTCGTGCATATTCATAACTTGTTGCCTTATCGTACATCGTCGTATCAATTCTGTTGACACCCTCGACGTTGATAGGGCCGCCTCGCAGTATACCCACGGAATATGTGCTTCGGACCATTCATTTGCACTTCGCAAAGCTACTCCGAACCCCTATGTACAGTCCGATCATCATTGCGACCCTCCGAACTTCATTACAGACCTCCGAAGTTATTTCGCATTTATCGCAGTTTGATCGCAGCTTCGAACGGGACTTCGTGGACCTCGAGGTTCATCGGACTACATCGGACCCACACCATCGTGATCGGACTCATCTCGTCATCATTCGTACCAACATGCGATGTGTTTTAGAACCTTTCGACAGCCGTTTTGGACACATACATGTGGAGATATAGGCATTTTAGGAGACAACAACACATTTGGCCAATTCCGCAGCACCACAACAATAGGACAGTCCCATTTCGACTCAGTTGGAGCCCCTGATCCTCGCTTTAGTTCCGGTTCCTTATCCTTTGTCTTCATTTTGATGTAGATATATTTCATAGCCTCATGTCTGGTCTCATGACCTTCATTCCCCCTTTTAGTATATTTTTGTAGGATGTATATATTCCTGTACTAGTCACTGGAGAACAATAGGATTGCGCAGTAGTAACCCTCATTCATTCCGCTTGAGTTTAAGGAGCACAGCTCTAAACTTAGCGCTCGTCCTAGTCCGAAGTTTGTGAGAGTGTCACTAACTTCCTCGTATCTTTCGTATCTCTCGATCGTTGCATCCCTCGTCACCCTCGTCTCAATCGTCTCATCATTCCGATCATTTTAGTATATCCTCGACCCTATCTTTGTCACTAAACGTCTCCTTCAGTTTGCGATATTCTTCGAAATTCTTCGAACTTCGTCGGACCTTCGTAGGGAGTCCGAAACAACATCGGACCCTCGTTTAGCAACATCGGACCCTCTGTACCACCTTCGTACACCATTCGCACCTTTACCCGATTACCCACGGTGTTGGTGATAGCCATTTGACCACCTCGCATCCTTCCTCTGGCTCGTGTTATACCAAACGAACTCATTTAGGGGTTTTGTTTGGGTTTCCGGGTCAAGTATCATCAACGTCAACACCATTCTTCGCTGTGTGTAATATATTATAGCCGACCCTCATTATCTCGCGGGTTCGACGCTCGATCATCGCGAGCGTATATCGGGCTTGTGCAACCATCATCAGACTATTGTAACCATCTTTGCACTCTTCGCGCGACTATCACATACCATTATCTGCGTCTGTGATAGATGTTCTAACACCTCGCAACCTTCCTCCAGCCTGTGTAGTACTAAACGATCGCATTTAGGTGTTTTGTTTTGTTTTCCTGGCCAAGTATCATCAACAGCTACCAAGAATGGTATGTATTGTAAAGACTTACCTATTACTTGTATGACCCTGTGGTGCAGTGGTTAGTTCTCTCCTTACAATAGTTGTGTAGTGCTCAGTCGAGGGTTCGATTCTCGAATTGTACAGTATATTTTATTTGCTTGCATCACTCAAGTCTGGTTACTGTGTCCCCGGAATCCTGGTATTCCGGATTGTTTGGGTTCGGGTAGATTCCAGGGAATCCAGCAATAAAATATTATCCAGAATTAACTGCTACAGTGAAAATACCATACATAAAAAAGTCTACTGGATTCCGGGGAATCCCCCCAGACTCTTATATTCCAGCCAGAATATGTGGGGGCTCTGGGAGGTATGAGAGGCATGGAACCAAGGCCTGCTACCTCTAGTTCTCTCATTCCCTATAATCCCCATCCCTTTGCTTCTCCCAATGACCCCTCTGTCACCCACCAGCCCCTCCCTCCTCCTTCTCCCCATCCCATTAATAAGCCCACATCCTCTAGCTTACGAAGAAGCGCAGCCATAGATCTACCCTCGTCAAGACCACTGGAGGTCATGCAGCCTCAGAATAGAGCATGTGCAGTAGACCAAGGAATACAGCAGGATTATGGAGGCCCTGTTGGGCCTGGAAGCAAAGTCATATGTGGAGCTGGGAACCAGAGCAGGAAAGATGCTGGGATTGCAGTAGATGGGTGTAACAGTGAGCAGGGCACCATGCAGAAGGAGGGGGATGGTGGTGGACAGGATACTGTGAGTACTGTGGGTTCTGGTGGTGGTGAAGCCCATGGAAAGGAGAATGGGAAGGACACCGCAGCTGATGCAATGGATGTCATTCAGGATAATTCTTGCATTTTTGATGGTGATCTGATGCCCGCCATCTCTGAACCCAGGGGGAGGGGCACCAGAAGTTCCACCAGAAAGCAAAAGACCCCACCACTGCCACCTGAGCCCACACCTGGGAAACCAACACTTAGGTCAAAGCTGAAGCATAAGCTGAGGTCGAAGTTGAAGTCGCAATTGAAACTGGAATCTAAGCTGGCACTACCATTAAAATCTGTGTTGGATACTATCCTGAACTATTTTGAAGAGATCAAAATCAACAGAGGTAGTAGGTTGGTGGATATTTATGACCTAACGCAAACTATGGTATGTCCATTCTCTTGCATAATATCTGTGCACCTCAATTGGCATTGTAGAGGGACCTGGTGAAGCCCAATTTGCAAAAGACCTGAGAAGTAGATGCTAGCCCCTTTCAAATTGCACCTAAATCCTGACTTTCTATAGGTAACACACAAGGGTGAACCTGTCCTGCTCCCTTCCCTTATGAGAGAGACCTTAATGTATACCCCCACCTTCCATGTAAGCACCCTGTATCTCTCAAGTGGCTCTAGCATAATCTATACTATTGTAGGGGTGCTGCCCGATATGGGCAGTATGTACTTGTTGTTTACAGAAGCTGCCGGTATATGACCAGCAGTGTTTATTTGTAGCTACAGTTTTACATGTACCTCATACACGCGCTATAGAAGTCAGTCGCACTTGTACCGCGTGAGGTCTTAGTTCAACACCCCCCGCTTAACAGCACTACACTTTTTTAAGTGTCCAACACTCTTAGCCTGGGACCTAGCCCAGACTACTACACTACCCACTAGGCAACAAAGTTTGATACCAACAGCCACATGTCAACACATGTGGTAACTGCTGCCAAATCTGGCAGCAAGACAAAGAAGAAGCCTTTAAAGGCAACGACGGCTACAGTGGCCCCGGATAATCCGAGGCCTATAGGTGCCGAGTCGACGAACTGGCGAACGCTTGCCACGTCGACAACTAGAGTACTGAGGAGTGCCAGCAAAGTTGCTGGCACATCGACGGGACAAGAAGACTTGGACCGTTTGACACCAATGACGGAAACGGGGTCTATACGAGAGGTAGCTGACGATCTCGTCAATGTTACACCGCAGCCAACGGTAGCGGGAAT
>QFEU01006913.1:0-20819 GCA_003316345.1 Tricholoma terreum | reverse complement strand
ATTTGTCTCACCTACGGAATGCTTGCTTTATCAGCTATTCCCACGGGGTCCTCAAAACCAAATAGGTACAAAACAAGCATCGCTTACAAATCATCTGCATTTTGGCTCAGTAAGATAGTCCTCATTCATACTCGACGACGTCATGTGATTAAAACGTTACTTTCCGTGACAAAATGAGAAAAATCAAAGGGCTTTCTAACGAGTACATTTTGACTGATTCCGGGCCCAAGGAAATGGGCAGAAAGTAAAAGGCTTCAATCGCTCAGGGCTGAAATTCTTTTTTTTAAGAATTGAGAGAGGAGAGCAATTTTTTGTATTGATATCTATATTTAGCTGCCACCGTCCAACTTGTGCCCGACACCGAACAACAGAAAACATTGTTCACAATGACTATACCCAAGAAAATGAAGTTTTTGAAGAACCTAGCAGGATGGGCATCTTTCAATAGCAAGAAACGGAAGCATGAGAATCTGGAGGAAAAGGAAAATGTGAGTTCAATTTCACACGCCGCACGACACGTTGTTGAGTTATAATTAGGTATTGACGCGACATTCGCCCAAGAAAGTGAGGTCAGAGCCAACAAATCCCAGTCCAGAACACGTATTACGCGACATTCTTGTGGCAGCACCTGTTGAGACATCATCATGTGAAATGCCACTGACTCGGAGATTACCTCGAAAATCTTCGGATATCACAGACCCCCTTAGCAACCATACTGAATGCGAGATTGGAGCAGATCTGGGACATGTTGTGGGAGAAACAGTTGACAATGAAGCAGGGAACGAGACCATGGCAATGACAGATGTCAATGCAGCCAAAAATAGGATGGAGAATGACTCAGAGACCAGTGTGGATATGGGAGGTGATGATGATGATGAACAAGAACCAGTTGAGTTTCGATATGAGAAGATTGGGGTCCACCGTTTTGCACCAGCCATAGCAGAAGCAGAAGCCGCATTCGAGGATATCAAGCAAATTTTGAAGCCATCTCGTAAAATGGGTCCAGGATCTGTCCATCACAGTCTTGATGAACTCACACACAGCCGCATTGAAGCCATGAGAAAGTTTCTATGGAAGTACGTGGCAGGAAACAGCACAGCGCGTTGGGTTCCAGCATCCCTGGAGACTGCCCATGATCACAAGAGAGGTCCTCATCATGCTCGTCTGCTCCGGGAGTGGACACATGCATTCATTGTGAATAGAAAAGACTTGCCTAAAAATGTCTATGGTACCTGGAAGGCTTCAATGCTTGATGACGAGGACTTGGCGCAAGCAATTCATTTACATCTCCAGTCCTTGGGGCCATGGATCTGAGCACAAGACATCGTTGATTTTGTAAAGGACCCAGAGACTATGGCTCAGTTCGGATTGAAGAAACCGATTAGTCTTGCAACTGCTCATCGGTGGATGAAGTGTTTGGGTTATAGATGGACGACAAATCCGAGTGGCCAGTATGTTGATGGGCACAAGAGAAAGGATATTGTCGATTATCGTCAAAAGACCTTCCTTCCACGGTGGATGAGTATTGAAGAGCAGACAAGGAAATGGATGGACAATTGGAAAGAGGAGAAAATCGGGGAGCAACCGGCCAATCGTCGTGTTGTTGTCTGGTTCCATGATAAATCAACATTTTATGCGAACGATTGCCGAAAGCTTCACTGGGTCCACAAGAGTGAAACAGCCGTTCCACGCCCAAAGGGTGAGGGGGCTTCTTTGATGGTCTTGGACTTTGTTTCAGCAGATTACGGATGGTTACGCTCACCTGACAAGACCAAAGAGGCAAGAGTGTTCTTCAAAGCTGGAAAGAATCGTGAGGGCTACTTCACAAATGACGATATTCTGGATCAGACAACAACTGCAATGGATATACTCACAGAATTCTACCCTGAGGAAGAACATATTCTTGTTTATGACAATGCGACAACACACACGAAGCGTTCTGATACAGCGCTCTCAGCGCGTCGCATGCCAAAAGGAACAAAGCCAGTTGGGGATTTCTGGGGAGCCACAATATCGGTTCTTGACATTGACGGACAGCAGGTCTATCAGCGAGACAAGGATGGAAAACTCACACGAAAGCCAGCGAGAATGAAGGTCCACATGGATGATGCGCAACTGGCAGATGGATCCCCACAATCACTTTATTTTCCTGACAACCACCCAACTTCCCCAGGCTGCTTCAAGGGCATGGCTGTACTTCTTCAGGAGAGAGGCCTAATGAAGGAGTCTGAGCTTCGTTTTGAATGTGCTGGCTTTAAATGTGAGGCAGGTGCAACATCATGCTGTTGTCACCGGGTGCTTTACTCACAGCCAGATTTTGTTGCTGTTGAATCCCTTCTTGAGGCTCATTGTCGTGTCCGTGGCTTCCAGGTGCTCCTCCTACCAAAGTTTCACTGTGAGTTGAACTTTATTGAGCAATGCTGGGGCTATGCCAAGTGGAAGTACCGAGAGTTTCCCCCATCATCCAAGGAAGCAGATCTCAAGAAGAATCTTCTTAGCTCACTGGAGATGGTTTCAATTGAGTCTATGCGCAGGTGAGTCCATTGCTTGCTTGCACAGTACTGAATTAATGCTCATTCTTTTCAGATACTCATATCGATCCCAACGGTTCATGCATTTGTATCACGAAGGTCTCAGTGGTAAAGATGCTGCATGGGCATGTAAGGAATATAAGGGCCATCGTGTTATTCCCAAGGCACTTCTTGCTTCATTTGATAAACCTAATGCTCTATCCATTTGATACACTACTATTTGTCCTATTTACAATACAATCTACTCAATAATGGCTCCAAGCGCATCAAATGCACATTAACGTGCATTATTGCAGGAGTTACACGTGATGTGTCACATCATAGTAACATCACCTGACGTCATCGAGTATGAATGAGGACTATCTTAGCAGAATAGTGGGGAGCAAGCTCCCCAATAATAGCTACTCATATTGAAAAAATGTGTGACATTGTGGCAACACAGTGACAATATGTCTTGACAATTTCATCAAAATCACTAATATAATGAAGATGTTTCCCAGATCCAGCCAGATTTGCAGCACAAATTTAGTTCAAACTGTGTAGTTTTTACCTTTTGTATCCCCTCAACATTATCCTAATAGCATAGGGCACCAAATGCATTTGCTGTGGAATGTGGCAAGAAGTGATGACTTTGAAGAATTCGAGTGTGATGGTGAGTGTCAATTGTGGAAGGATGCAGGAGCATCTGGAAAACAAGACTAAAGTGGAACAAGTTATATTGTTTTAAGGGCACAGATGAGGTATGGTACAAGACAAAGGTCTCTATATATAAACTACAAGTCAGGTGATTGTGTGTCAGGGCAACACTTAATTACTACTTCAACTGAAGTTTACTGAGTGTGAAAGTGGGCTCCCATAAGAATACTATTGATGAGGAAAGGGGAAACTCAATATTGACTTAGGCATCACACTAGTTAGACATGAATCCTGAGAGAACTTGAATGAGGACTCTGCAGGTTTCATTGCAATATATATACTACTTTATGTTAGAAGTTAAATAGAAGCTCAGGTGTTACACATATGGGTAAACGACTGATTTGTGTACTGTACCTGTTAGAAGTTAAATAGAAGCTAGGTGCAGTAGTAATTAGTAAAGTAAGAAGACAATAAAAGTATAGCACCTCACCTCAGGCATTACACATATGGGTAAATGACTGAGGAGAGGGAAGTAGAAACGAGAGGAATAAAAAGGTCATTGAGTAATCAAATATGAAATAAAAGATATAAAAGGTAACCGAGCGTTGGCTCGGTGTTAAGGGAAATAGCCTCGGATGCATAAGACAAATAAAGAATAAAAATGTAAACAAGAAAGGATAGAGAGCATAGGGCTCATACCTCAACACTCCCCCTGAGACTGTAGCTCATTTTGGTCAGATACTATCCAGTGGTAGGACACCCATCAACGCCCATAGTTTCTCGAAGCAAGGATGAGGGAGGGCTTTTGTGAAGATATCTGCAATGTTATCTTTAGTAGGGACATAAGTAATCTTGATGTCACCTAATTCCACAGCCTTGCGAATCCAGTGATATTTGACGTCGAGGTGTTTGAGACGACTGTGCCCAGTCACGTGCTTTGAAAGGGTGATCACAGCATTATTGTCGCACTTGATCTTGATAGGGTGGTCTTCATTGACTTCGGCCTTTTTAAGCCAATGGATCACCTACTTGGCTTGTCTTCCAGCCTCATAAACTGCCATATACTCCGTCTCCCCAGTAGATCCACTAACTCGCCTCAGAGTCTTTGCTTTCCAGCTCACTGGAGCCCCAGCCATCATGAACACCTGCCCAGCTGTGGATTTACGTGAGTCTGGATCATCCGCATATGACACATCTGAATATCCCATTGGTTTGACACTAGCGCCCCTTTTGTAAGTGATCCTATAATTCATCGTGGTCTTAGCATAGGCGATGACATGTTGGACAAGCTTCCAGTGGAATCGGCAAGGATTGGGTGCGTAACACATTAGAACATTGACTGCGAATGCAATTTTGGGATGAGTGCCATTGGCAAGGTAGTTGAGCATACCCAAAGCCTTTTTATAGTTCTTGTCCTTCATGAAGAATAGATCCTCGCTAGGGATAGATATCGGTTGAGAGTCGGATATGTTAACATTTGGAGGAAGAGGTGTGTATTTTGGTTTAGCTTCAGCCATACTAAATGTTTCTAAAATCTTCTTGATTAGGGGTTTTTGGTGTAAAGAGATGTCACCAGTCTTCTCGTTTACCATGATTGACATTCCTAAACATTTGTTTGGGCATCCGAAATTGGTTATCTCATATGCCTTTCCTAGTTCCTCTCTAACCTTGAGTCCAGCAGCATGAGTGGACGAACCGCCAGCAATGTTGTCAGTATAGGTGGAAGTGATGGTGTATTTGAGACTCGAGTGATGGATTCGAATACAAGGGTCAGCCTTTGATTGACGGTGCCCGAGTTTGTTGAATGTGTTGTTGAGTTCTCTGAACCAGTTATTTGCACCATCCATAGTGCCATACAAGTTGAGATTTATTTTGAGAATGGTGTCGACTCCTGGAATTCTATAGTGGTTTTCGAATCCTTCAGGAATTTTAAGGTAGTTATCCCCCTGAGGTTTTGCATTGAGGTAAGCTCCGACACAATCAACTAGCCAAAAATCAAGACTGCGAGCAGCTATGATCGCGAAGAGCATGTGGACTGATTCATATCTAGTGATGGCCGCAAACGACTCAAAGTAGTGTTCACCAAGTTTCTGCGTGAACCCCTTTACGACCCCTCTGGCTCTCCTCCTCAAGAGTTCTCCCACCCCGTTGAGTTTGAGATTGAACACCCATTTCATCTTGATAGTTTTCACATTTTCCGGATGAGGAACTGGGGTGACAACACTTCTATCGTCCCAATGTTGGATTTCACAAATCATCACAGGATACCAGAGATGTCAGCGAGTTTGGTCAAAGGTGTCATTGAATGTAGTCGGGACAAAAATATTATTTGGTTCTGAAGGGAGCTCAGTTGCTGTGAGCTGTGTGTATGTCATCTTCATCGTCATCCTCAACAAGCAGGGTAAGATCATCAGTTGCCCAATCATCACCTTCGTGTGCAGCATTTGACTTGCGTGACTTATATTCCTCGCTGTTTATAGCTGCCTTGGATGGTGTCAGGACCTGTGGGGATTTTCAGGTGGCAGGAGGGTAGACAATCCTGGGTCGAGTTCTGGTCTCTGGGATAGGAGTTGGTTCGTTGGTAGGGGTTGGAAAAGTGGAAGCAGGAGGAGTAGTCTCATTGGTTGGAGTGACATTGTCATCAAGGAAATCAAGGTTAAACTCATTGTTGCTGTCCAAGAAGTACTCCCCCTCAGGCGTAAGGGTGCAATGTCCAAATCCTTCTTCAAATTTCATGTTGCGTGAACGGATAACAGCCTCTGTTTCAGGGATCAAGACCCTATACAGCCCTCAGCCCTCAATCCTGATCAATCTCCCCTTTTGCCCTTGATCAGCCAATTTTCCTCCACCTTTCTCCTTTGGCACATACACGTATGCCACACATCCCCAGACACGGATATGTCCGACATCCTGTCTAACTCCAGTCCACTTTTCCTCTGGGATCTCCTCTGGGTGATGAACTGAGGATAGCAAGTTCTTCACGTAGTCTGCAAAAGCCCAAGCCTCCGCCCACCATTTCAGCGGTAAGCGACTGTCCTTCAACATTGTGTAAACAGCGCCTGTTGAAATCCTGATTGAACGCTTGGCAGTTCCATTGGATGCGGAGGAATAGGGTGCAGTGGGAATATGGATGATTCCATTTTCATTAAAGAATGTGCTCCAAGTTACACCTTTGAACTCTGGGGCATTATCAGTGTGCATGTAAACCATCTTCTGTCCTGTAATCTTTTCTGACTCCAATTTATAGGATTTCAGAGCATTCAGGGTAGTTACAGCTTGTCTGTCTGCAAGAAAGAAGGTTTGATGGTGAGATGATCCGCTATCATGGAATTTCATCGCGTATAATGCTCCTCCTTCAGATGTGACACGCAATGGTCCCCATATGTTGATGTTCGTCCACAGCAACGGGATTGCTTCTGGGATGACTTCATTGTTGAATGGTCGTCGTTTCAAATTTGCTAGGATACAGTCCTCGCATTGCCCAGCTGTCTCAGTTGCAACAATATCAAGGCCATCAACTAGTTTCGATGCCTCTTTAACTCTCGACACTCCAAAATGTGCGAATTGATGGTGCCATGTATCAAGGGTGGTTGGACTCTGGAGAGATCATGCAGTAAGTGCAGTTGGTATTGCACTGTTGAATGACCTGTTGACCAAGTAGAGTCCATTCTTCAACACTCCCCCAAATATCTCCAGCTTCTCCTTATTGAAGAACCGAACTCACCCATTCCCAAACACTGCATTTCATCCAGCAATATCCATCTTGCTTATGGATAGGAGATTAGCAGTGATATCAGGTGCATGGAGGGCATCACGGAACATCAAGGTATGTTCTGCTCCATTGAATAATACTTTAAGTTCCATGTTTCCAGTTCCAAGGACTGTAAAGCTAGTTCCTTCTTTTGATGACTGTCCAACAACCTTGTTTAGGGGCTTATATGTGGAGAAGACTTCCCGGCTTTTGAAGAAGTGGATCATACACCCCGAATCTGCAAATGATGAAGACAATGTGGGGAGTGGCAGGTTACCAGCTGCAAGTGCGATTTTCTTAAGTGAGTCAGTGTTTTCCTTTAGAATAGTGTCTATGTCATGCAAATCAACAGATGCTGATAAAGCATAATGTGCGCCTTGTTTGACTTCACCTTCAGACGTGGTGGTCAGATTTGCAATGGTTGGTACTGTTGGTGCAGTCTGCCTTCCTTTCCACCATGATGGGTATTGGCCTTGCTTGCCTCCACCCATCTGGAAACAATCTGCGATTGTGTGACTGATCTTCCCGCAATTTGCTTTGTTTTCACAGATCAGGTGTGCCTTACTAGGATTTGGTGTCGCCTTTCGATTTGACTGTAGTGTTTTAATTTCTGCTTGAAGTGCAAGCACACTAGCCTCAAGGGCCTTGACTGTATCAGGTGAGGATGCAGTCAGTATTTTCGTGTGAAGGACTTGTTCGCCATGGGAGGTAAGAGTTGAGATGACTTCTGAGAGACTAGTCATGTTATAGCAGATTGAACAGATAGCATCCCACGACTCAGGAAACAAATCGATTAACTTTGTTTTGAATCTCACGTCATCAAAATTTGCGCCAGCATCATTTGCGAGTTTCCGAAGTTTTCACGTCCTCTCAATATGGCCTCCTTTGCCAGCAATCTTCAAGCCCTCGACATATCTGCATTCATCTAAGTCTCGCTCCCTCATATTCCTTGTTCTCTCACTTGGCTTTCCATACTGTTCCTTTAGCAAACTCCAAGCCTCGTGAGCCTTTCTTTTAGGGTTAACACCTGTCCCAGGGATGTTGACCAGGTTAATCAAAATTGAAGACAAGGCAACACTTTCATGGAGTTGGTATTCAAGAAAAGTTGGAGTGAGGGAATGTAATGGAGTGGGAGATGTCATCATGGTCATGATAGGAGTCGAGCCAGCAACAGGGGTTGGGGTTGAGCTAGCAACAGGGGTCGCACTAGCTATCATCAAGGTGACATTTTGATCAGGAGGGATAGTGATTTTATTCTCCCAGTAGTTAATGAGTCCACAGGGTGCTCCATGAGCAATCATATAGATTTCCCAATGCGCGAAATTTTTGTGCCCCTTACAACGCTGATCCTCAGGCAGCGAGAATGGGAGCAACAAACTAGTATTCGAGTTTCTGGACATTTTGGTTTATTGAGTTGATGTTTTAAGAATTGCAACAGTTGTGTGAGCTTAGGGATAAGTGCTTAGGCAGGGCCCATAATCTGTTGGAAGTTAAATAGAAGCTCAGGCGTTACACGTATGGATAAACGACTGATTTGTGTACTGTACCTGTTAGAAGTTAAACAGAAGCTAGGTACAGTAATAATTAGTAAAGTAAGAAGACAATAAAAGTATAGCACCTCACCTCAGGTGTTACATGTATGGATAAATGACTGAGGAGAGAGAAGTAGAAACGAGAGGAATAAAAAGGTCGTTGAGTAATCAAATATGAAATAAAAGATATAAAAGGTAACTGAGCGTTGGCTCGGTGTTAAGGGAAATAGCCTCGGATGCATAAGACAAATAAAGAATAAAAATGTAAACAAGAAAGGATAGAGAGCATAGGGCTCGTACCTCAACACTTTACATGTGGTTACAGTGTGTCATACATGTGTACTACATGTGGTACTGTGGCTGCATCCATGATGTCATACATGCATTACTCATGCTGATAGTACTACCATGTTAAACCCACACTATGAGACCCACAGGGTAGGAAAACCATCCCACATTTCAATCATTTAAATGGTGTAAAAATATATATTTATGGTATAGTTTTCATGTATTGATAATTCTCAAAATGAAATAAGTTTCATCAGGATTTGGCATGAAAATCTACCACTAAGAGGAGTGAAAAAGGAGGTTTTTTTCCTACTTGTAAGGGATGAGCCAATGGGATGAATTCCTCACTATTTTGTCTGCAGTTCATACTGTGTCAAAAATTTCCCATGGGGTGGTTTTCATCTTCATATGGGCAAAAATAGCACCCCTTTACCTAGCTTGAATTTCATCTACTTTCCAGAGGTTTAAAAGGAGTGAAAGAAGGAGGTTATTTCACTATCTAAGAGATGTGTCAAAGGAATGAATTCTCCACTATTTTGTCTGCAGTTCATACCATGTCAAAAATTTCCCATGGGGTGGTTTTCATCTTTATATGGGCAAAAATGGCACCCCTCTACCTAGCTTGAATTTCATCTACTTTCCAGAGGTTTAAGAGGAGTAAAAGAAGGAGGTTTTTTCCACCATCTAAGAGCTGTGTCAAAGGGATGAATTCCTCACAAAATTTATACTAATTTATATCCATCTCATGGGATGGTTTTCATCTTTATATAGGCAGAAATAACAGCCTCTACCCAGATTGAATTTCATCAACTTTCCAGTGTTCTTCAGAGCAAAAGAATAGCAGTTATTCATCCACTTCATGTAGTAGTTTCATCATCAGATTTTATACTACTAGCAATGAATTTTCAACTATCACAGACAAGTGTATATGCCAGATACCATGTGGGTAGAGAGTGGACTTTTTGAATTGAGGCACTTCCATTGAAAACTGTTTGTTATCAGCAAAAATTCAGGCCAGACATTTACAGTAACATGTCATACTGATTCATATATGGTCTGTGTCTGAGCTATCCCCATCCCCTTCGGGTCCCTTGTCCTCATCACCTTTGCCCTCTTTGCCCTCATCATCATTGTCCTCTTCATCTTCATCCTCATCCTTATCACTTGCCACATCACCCAAGTTTGTCATTTCTTTCAAATATCCATATTTATAGGCATAGGTGCACTTGTTCTTGAGGCTGGACTTAATAAATAAATTCTTCGACTGCCCAACTGTGTGGGAATTGCTTGAAGTAGTCATGGCATTGTCGAGCCTAGGAGATACATTTAAGAAATGAAAGGAATGAGAGGATAAGAAAATACCATCACAATAATTTTGGCAATGACCAGCTTTGGTTGGTGGTGCCATGTAACAGAGAAGTTGACCCCAGCTGCGGTGGTCAAGTCCCAGACACTAATGCTTAGAATGGGTATATGCACGAAAGATCAATGTATGCAAAGGGCAGTGTACAGGTCGCTGTCATCCTCAAGGCGCATCACACCTTGTAAGTTGAATCCATTGCCCATGATGCCACTTCTGCTTGGTGGCTGTGGTATCATCATTGCAGTATTTTCTTTAGCAGCTGCGGCCTTGCGCAAGGCATTGTTCTCAACTGATGATGGTGTCAGGAATGAAAGAAAAGAAAAGAGTGACTACACCCTTTAGTTTCTTCAATTCAGCCTCAATGGCTTTTGCCTGTTTTCCTAGTTAAGCGCAACACAATAAGTAATAATGTCCTGATGTAGGATGAGGTAAGCACTAACCCCCCACTTTCTTATTGGAAGAGGTTGATGCTGACTTTGCCCTACCACCATGCTTGGATTTCTTGGATACTATGGATTTGTCAGGGCCATGAGGATTGATTTGCTGGGGAAGGTAAATGATGCACTCTTAAGGACTCTGTAAAGAATAAGATCTGTATATAATGCACAAAGTCTATGTGCCATCATGGTGGTGAACCACAAGATAATTCTTCTAGCGCAAGGGTCAGAATCTATAGTTAAGGACCAAGTTTGGGGCAGAGGACGACTTGACTGTTCCTAGCAATATAGTATGGGAATATAGGACACAATTAACATGTTCAGGGGCATGCATTTCACATAGACTGGGCTCAATGTATACAGTGGCTCATTGCTCAAGGCTGGAGCTTGGGTGTTGGATAAAGAAGGGACTACAAAGCCAGGGATGCAATTAATACGTTCAGGGGGATGTGGACTAGACTTGATGTACATGTAGAAAAGGTGCTAATCGCCTGAAGCCAGAGCTTGCATCCTAGTGAGGGACTACCGGGGATGCAATTAACACGTTCAGAGGGATGCAGACTAGACTTGACATACACATAGAAAATGTGCTAATCACTCGAAGCCGGAGCTTGCATCCTAGTGAGGGACTATCAGGGATGTGATTAACACATTCAGAGGGATGTGGACTAGACTTTACGTACACATAGAAACGGTGCTAATTGCTCAAAGCCAGAGCTTGTGTGTTGGGTGAGGGACTACCAGGGGGGTTCCGGATCTTGAACTTAGGGTAGGTGTTGTGCAGGTAGACTAATGAAACCTGCAATATATAAAGTGGGTAACAAGTCAGGAGGAAGTCCACAGCACATTAGGATGATCACAGACCAAAAGTCCCCACTTGTTTACTGCCCTGCTATTCACAATTGTGCCAGGAGTGTTATTAACATCAGCAACAGCAACTCCAATATTGCAGAGAGCATGACAGAATCAGACACAGAGCCTGAGCATTATTCACCAGAGAATCAGCTTGGCTTACCTGAGAATAGGGCATGGGTTGACCATCCTGATGTCTCAGAGGCAAGCAGTAAGCACTGGTTTGACTGCAGGCTAATTAATGGAAGCTGAAGATTCCACATAGATATCAGACAAGCCAGCCCTGTCCCTGATGGGGATGTAGACATCAGTATCCAGCCAGCAGAACGAAAGGTATGCAAAAATACTTACTTGATAAGTTGCCATGACATATTATTGGAAATCCAGGAGAACATTGCAATCCAGATCCACATTGATGGTAGCCACTTAATGAACTGGGTCAACATCAACATTGAATTACATTGAGTAAAGAAGTGGGCAAAAAAGCAGGGGTATGAGAGACAGAACAAGGATAGTGGGCAAAGTAAGTGGCAGAAAGTAATGGGCATGTAGGATAAATTATAGAATATCTATGTTATTCTGCACTGTGTAAAAACTTGATGCCTATTACTGTGCACAAGTTTTCCTCGCTTCCTCACAAAGACCAGACATTAGTCCATCATTCTGTTGCTTTTCCTCCTTTGTCTCATGGCTAACACATAGTTCATCGGGACTGAACTCCAAGCATTCCTCTGAGAGACTTTCTTGACCATCCTCCATCTGATGGACAACAGCCACCATGATAACTGGTTGGCTGTCTTCATATTGATGGTGGATTCAACAAACATATTTGCCATGGTGATCACCCTCGATCACAACAAGCAACCCATTGTCGTGTGTCGGATTAGGGTGCTTGGGACAAACCTGTTCCGGAGGCAAGAATCCTGATGTCTTGTAGTGTGAGAACCAGATTGATAGCTGCCCATCCATCTGCACAATTGCAACAACCATCTCCTTATCCTTGTGTTCTTCACCAGTAACCAATACCTTTAGTTTGGCACTGATAAGCTGTGAGTCTAATAGAGGGTGAGCTGGACCTTGTTGCTGCAGGGGGCTAGACAGAGAACAGGAATCCCCTTCAGTTTCTGGATAACAAGGAAGAGGAGTATGTGATGATGATTCCCAAGCAGGCGATGAGAGAATGTAATCTGGCATGAGGGTGCTACTACCACCAGCTGGGGTTCACTGGGGTGCTCGAGACCTGGTGCGATGGCCCAGAAGAGGTTTGAAGAGTTCGTTTGATGGCTGGGCAAAATCATATAATGGGAGGCCAGAACTTGAAGCAAGTTGGTCACAATGGCCACCAACAGCAATAGAATGACATGATGCTTCCACACATCATCATAGTCCAAGATCTCAGTTTTGAATGGATGGGCTGGATTCATGTGGATGAACTGGATGGTTATTCTAAGGCCGCTTGGAGTGTCCTGTAGAGGTAAAACATCCTTGATGATTGTACGATAGCTCTTCATTGAATGCTTGACCTTGCAAACTATGACTTCTGTTTTGATCCATGGTGCCTACTCAGCATCTGATCGATTTGATACAAATGGATGGGTTTGATACAAATGGCTGGGTTGGTCTGCTGGTGCACCACTTGCTGTAGACTATTGCCTTGTAAAAAATGAGAGTGGTGGGTCGATAACTTTGACCCAATTTATATGGACCTGGTGTTCCTGGTGAAGGCTGATTAGTGGTTGGTTGCAAAGTTCTGCTGTATACCTACCACTAGAACATTGTGATGTATGCTGCCCATTCCAGCAGCCACTACACCACCACTTATGTCTTGCTGTCCCAACTGTTCAGTGATCTGAAGTATGTTGTCACCACTGATTTCTATCACCCATCCTTTTTCACCACAGAGGGCTCTGCTTGTCACTTCGGCAAAGTTGCCAATGACAATGTACTTCTTCAAATCTGACCAAGGGACATTTGCTATGCCCTCACCAGCCTCAAGATCCACTTCCACTGAACAGGAATGCATGGCTATAATAATGCCTCGCTTTTCTGAGGGCTTAACGACTACTACATGTTCACCTTCAGAAAATTTCCATTCTGAAGGGCAAG
The DNA here is from genome assembly GCA_003316345.1 of Tricholoma terreum. Taxonomy (NCBI): domain Eukaryota; kingdom Fungi; phylum Basidiomycota; class Agaricomycetes; order Agaricales; family Tricholomataceae; genus Tricholoma; species Tricholoma terreum. The sequence goes on along the minus strand of QFEU01006913.1, from coordinate 7,323 downwards.
GGAATGTCGCATTCATAATGACTGGATGAGGGGTGTTTTGAAATTCATAGAATGTAGTACTAGGCATAGAGGAGGTAGGCATTACTGAATGACAATTGAATGTTCTAACTTCCAGAGTATGCTCGAACTTGTGGCCCAAAATATTCCACCACAAATTGTCAACCCCTTGCTGGAACTGTGTGATCCTGTGGTTCACTGCAACATTCAGCACCATGTCCATGGTAAATGTCAGGAGAAGACTTTTTCAAAGTATTATATTGACTTTATCTTATCAGATTGATCTACTCTTTGTTTGGACTTGGTTACACTTTTATTATCTATAGTAGTTACACATGGTATCAGCATGGTAGTATTAGCAGCATGGGCAACACATGCATGACATCATGGCGACAGGCGCAGTACCACACGTAGTACACATGTATGACACACCGTAACCACATGTATAGTAGTATATATATTGCAATGATAACCTGCAGAGTCCTCATTCGAGTTCTCTCAGGATTCACGTTCATCTAGCGTGACGCCTAAGTCAATATCAATTTCCTTTTCTCTTGTCGTTAGTATTCTTGTGGGAGCCTGCTTTGCACCTAGTAACCTACGGGTGAAGTAGTAATTAGCATTGCCCTGACAGAAGAACTCGAATCTCTTTCCACGCTCTCCCACGTTTCGCACTCATGCTGTGTACAGTCTCGTGTAATCCACTGAGAACCTGGCAATGCTTGAGCTTGTGACAATGTTTCTCGTCTCACTCTCACTCTCCTCACCACCACACCAGTTAACATTTTCCATTGTGGTCTATGGACATTTGAATGGCACTGAAATCTCAGTACCCTTTCTTGTGTTTGAAAGCAGACCCCACCTTTACACCTTTGACTCGCGCCCATGGACTCGTCAACTGCACATTTGTATGTTCCCATTCCCTACACCACGCTAACGAACCTTTCTGTCATCACCAGACTTGGTGTCCGGAACTCCACGATAGATAGCAAGGATCTGTTTGAGTGCCTAGTAACATTGAGCCCGACTAGCACGAGGATTCCTATAAGGTTGCTGGGGTGATCTTTGGAGAGTCCCACAATGCTACGCTTGGGCACATGAAGAGAAGGCCCAGGGTAGTCTATTTCGCAAGAGAGTTCCCGACCCCTCTGAGATCCACTAAATCAGAGTGTGCAGATGCGTGGTTGACTGCAGCTGTCTGTGTTCGCAAGAGATCTCGGGGATTTCCTGCTTCATATCTAAGGTCCAACTCAGGGTCATGCACCTGGACCAAGGTACTATTGAGTTACCACCATTTTCCCTTCACACCGACACAATCTCTCTCCCATCCTTTCACCACTCACTACACCACAACTCTCACCCATCACATCACTCGGAACGCCATTGTCAGACATGGGTGAGATCGGAGATGAGATCAACATTGGAGAACTGGCTGGAAACCTGGCACCACCTCAGATGAGCCTTGAGGAGCGCTACGCCTTGTTGCGGAATGAGCACCAGACGTTGCTCAGGCACTTCATTGAGATGTCAGAAAAGCTGGCCCAGTTTGAGAATGTGGCGGCAGCCATGGCTCGTGAACCTGAACCGATGGAAACAGTGGGACAATCTTCCAAACTGTCGAAGCGACCGATGCCGAAGATCACTGCACCCCAGCCGTTCTCTGGGAAAATGAAGGAAGTAGAGGCATTCAGGACTGCCTGCTACATGTACATGAAGGGGCAAGCTGATGAGTTCCCCAACGAAGAAGCTAAGATCATCTGGATCTTATTGTACCTGCAGAGCGGAACAGCACTCAAGTGGCAGGAAGTTGCCATCAAAGAAATGATGGAAGGGAAGGTGCCTTTTACTACGGGTGATCAAGTGATCAAAGGCATCGTCAACACGTTCGGTGATCCTAACGAGGAAGACACCAGAATTTTCAAGATCACCACGATTAGTGTTACAATTTTTCTATTCTTGCTTATCTCGACTCCTATCTATCGGGCTCACCGTATTTATATCTCATGATTCGTCTCGACTCGTACACAGCTTTACGACTCATATATACTCGTCTCGACTCTTACTTACGCTCTCTGACTCGCAGAGCTATGTAGTTGACTCACGCGTTTCAAGGATCGTATAGCCACAATCTGTAGTATAAAAGCAGTAGTATAATCGGTCAAGGCCCCCCAGCTTGACCTAGGCAATTCAACGCTTATACTCGAATCTCGCTCGACTTAGTAACAACTAACGTCATCGCTCGAACTCGAACAACGGAAAGCCTCCGCTGTTCATCAGATTAGATAACGCACGAAAGCCTCGTGCGTTGATCCTTAGATCGATTAGACTTAGATCCGAGTTATAGGCTATTGCCCTTAACAAAAGGTCAAGCTGATCAAACCGCCAACCTATTTAGGTTTAGGTGCATCAATCCACCACCACGTCTTGGGAAGGATCGGAAGCACCGGTCAAACGTTCCCTTCAACACCCACCGCCTGGATATATCCCCGGACACACCTTCGGAAGCGGAAAGCTTAACGGAGTACACATTAGATTCAGCCAAACCCAAAAGACTTGGGTATACAGTGCTACAGACAAACCGCTACCAGACGAACTTCTGCCAAAGGAAGACCCTCCAGCAGAATCACCGAACGAACAACACCGAAGAAAACTTCGAAGAGAAGCCAACCGTTCGAAAGAATTCTTTGACGAACACTTCGCATTCAAAGAACCACCCAAACCGACTTACGAACAAATCTACGGAACTAGACCCAATACACCCGACTCACCAACTATCACCATGGCACCTACCGGAACCGCCAAAGAAGTCAAAATGCGAGCCCTGACTGACTTCGACGGAGATAGAAAACTCACCAAGAAGTTCCTCCAAGATTGCGAGATGTACCTCAGGGTCAACGATGGAATTTACGATTCCGACGAAAAGAAGGTTTTATTCGCGCTTTCCTTTATGAGCAAAGGAGTGGCGGCATCCTGGAAATTGACGAAAACCGAAGAATTCCTCACCGACGGATTTCCAAAGTTTCAGGACTTCAAGAAATTAGTCCTAGTTGACTTCACCCCTATCGACGACGAAGGAGCTGCTAAGACCGACCTTCGAACTCTCAAGCAAGGAGAGAAACGAATCGAAGAATATATTGCAGAATTCGCGATTATCACCAGCCGAACGAACATCAAAGAAGATGCGGCACTCGTCGAGTATTTCATTGATGGTTTACATCCGAAACTACTCCAACGAGTCTTCACCATGGAGAAACCGCCTACCACACTTCAAGGATGGAAGGAAGCGGCGTCCAGGTTCGATGGAAATTGGAGAAGGGCTCAAGCCATTGCGCAGCGAATCAAAGGAATTACCACGCGTTCCTACGAATCCACTTTCGCAGCACAGGCTAAAGAGTCGACCTCTACCAAAGATCCAAACGCTATGGATGTCGATCGCCTTACCCAACAAGAACGAATGGAGCATATCAAAAAGGGATTATGCTTCATTTGTCACGAACCCGGACATCTGTCGTCCACCTGTAAGAAGAAAGGAGATAGACCTCCACCTCGCCAAAACTTTGGACGGTTCAAGAAAGGAACCCCAGCCCAAAAGATTCGCGCCATCCTTGACGATGAAATGAAAGATGAAGAGAAGGAAGAGATTGCCGAAATATTCGAGAAAGAGGGTTTTTAACGAGGAGGCTCGGTACGACGTCCGATCCCTCCGAAATGACTGTTTCCTCTGTACTTGTAGCTGACATGCGACCCCAATCAATGCTTTTACCGGTCACTGTCCTACTAAGGAAACAAATTGTCGAAACCCAAGCCCTCCTCGACTCAGGCGCCAGCGGAGAATTTATGGACCATTCATTCGCGGAACTCCATAATATTCCCCTTATCAAACTTCGAAAACCCATCATCACTAGAAACGTAGACGGAAGTCTTAACAAGAAAGGAGTGGTTACGCACAAAACCATCCTCGATCTAAACGTCAACAGAAGAATCACTTCGACCACGTTCTATGTCACCGGATTAGGAAAGGACGTATTGATTCTAGGCCTATCGTGGCTTAGAAAACACAATCCTATTGTCGACTGGAGCGAAGGAACAATTAGAAATCGGTTCCCCATCACCATGAAAGAACGGATCAAACGGATCCGAACCTTAACCCAAAAACTTGTTGCAAACACCCCATTCGCCAAGCCAACAACAGTCAGGAAGGCCACGATCGAAGAAGTGATCGACGAAGAAGCACCAATTAGATCGAAGAATCTAGATGCCGATAAACCCTTGATCGAGGAAGTAGTCGAAAAAGAAGCATCAATTCCGGCAATCATCCCTGAAGAAACCCCGGTACCTGAAGATCCAAATTACATGCAAGAAGAAACTATCGAGAACAACGACTTGGTAATCGCCTATTGCAGAGGAGAATCGGTCATCGGTAGTTTCGAACCAGAACAAACACCTCTCACCAACGAACACGATTATCCAAATTATTCTTGCACGAAGGACACTTTAGGAATTTGACGGATCACCAAATCGAAAAACACGGCACGATACTCTTACGGACAAAATATGTGGATCAGGGCGAAGACATCTATTTCACAGCAACTCGCGCATGACAACGCAGATGCTAATCCCGAGAAAAAGAAGTCTTTAGACGATCTCCTCCCTGAAGCCTATCGAGAGTATAAAAGGGTATTTGAAAAAGCGGCTTCGGAACGATTCCCTGAATCTCGACCCTGGGATCACGCGATCGATCTCAAACCCGATTTCATTCCAAAAGATTGCAAAGTCTACCCTTTAACCCCTGCCGAACAGATAAAATTGGACGAATTCCTCGACGAGAACCTGAAGAAAGGTTACATTCGACCTTCGAAATCCCCAATGGCCTCGCCATTCTTCTTCGTGTCGAAGAAGGATTCTGACGCACTTCGACCATGTCAAGACTATCGATATCTCAACGAAGGAACCATGAAGAATGTTTATCCACTCCCATTGGTCAGCGATCTCCTTGACAAATTAAAAGGAGCAAAACTCTTCACGAAACTCGATATACGTTGGGGTTATCACAACATCAGAATCAAAGAAGGCGACGAATGGAAAGGCGCGTTCAAAACGAACAAAGGACTGTTCGAACCAACGGTCATGTTCTTCGGATTGTGCAATTTGCCCGCAACCTTCCAAGCGATGATGAACGACATCTTTAGGGACATGCTTAATGAAGGATGGGTGATCATTTATATGGACGACATCTTAATCTTTTCCAAAGATCCCGAAGAACATCGAAAACGAACTCTCCGAGTCTTGCAGAGACTCCGAGAACACGACTTATTTCTTAAAGCAGAAAAATGCAAATTCGATGCTACCAAAGTGGAATACCTGGGTCTAATCATTAGCGAAAACAAGATCGCTATGGACCCCACGAAACTCGCAGGGATACGAGACTGGCCTGCACCAAAGAACGTCAAAGGAGTTCGATCCTTCCTGGGATTTGGGAACTTCTATAGACGATTCATCGGACATTTCGCAGAGACAGCCAGACCTTTGAACGCATTAACTCAGAAAGACAAAACTTTTGAATGGACCGCCGAGTGTCAAACCGCCTTCAACGCTCTTAAACAAAAGTTCTCCGAGATGCCCGTCTTGCTCATGCCCGACCCCGAAAAACCCTTCGTTATAGAATCCGACGCATTGAAGTTCGCCACTGGAGCAGTTCTCCGTCAACAAGATAACAATGGAGATTGGCATCCTTGCGGTTACATTTCGCATTCATTCAATCCAACGGAAAGAAATTACGAAATATATGACAGAGAATTATTCGGAATCATTCAAGCATTGGAAGCATGGCGACATTACCTTCAAGGATCCAAACACCCGGTTACAATCCTATCTGATCACAAAAACTTGACGTATTTTAGAACGGCTCAAAAACTCAATCGACGACAAGCGCGATGGAGTTTACTACTCTCGCTCTATGACATGAAACTAGTACATGTACCTGGATCTCAAATGATTCAGTCAGACGCACTATCAAGAAGGCATGATCTTCTCCCGACTGAGGATAACAACAACGAAGACATGACCCTTCTTCCGACCGAACTCTTCGTAAAAACCATCGACATCGAAACAAAAGATTTATTGGTTATTGCCTTGATGAAAGATGAACTGGTAAAAACGGCAGTAGAAGCTTTGAAAACTGGAGGAATACCACCAATAAAATCAGCATTAGAAGATTGGAAACTCGAAGACGGACTACTATTCTTCAAAGATCGCTGTTATGTCCCAATGGATGTAACATTACGGCGCCGAATTGTGGAACGCTACCACGATACATTGCCCGCAGGACATCCTGGGCAATTCCAAACACTAGAACTAATTCGACGTGACTACTGGTGGCCGGGAATGACGGTCTTCATCAAGAACTTTGTCACCGGTTGTGCCACATGTCAACAAATGAAAGTTGTCACCCACCCGACAGTCCCGCCTTTGTCTCCGATCAAATCAGTAACCACGCGCCCTTTTGCGGTGGTAACTACAGATTTCATTACGGATCTACCCGAAAGTGAAGGATTTGACAGTCTTATGGTCGTGGTAGACCAAAATGCTACTAAGGGGGCAATTTTCATACCGACAAATAAAACGCTTACTGCATCTGATGCGGCCTGCCTCTATTACGAGAAGGTCTATTCCAGATTTGGACTGCCCGACAAAATAATTTCTGACAGAGATCCCCGTTTCGCCTCAAATTTGTTCCAGGAACTCGGAAAACTTCTAGGGGTTAAACTGGCTATGAGTACGGCCTATCACCCTCAAACCGACGGCGAAACAGAACAAGTCAATCAAGAACTCGAAATCTACCTCCGAATGTTTTGCTCCAATCAACCCGACACATGGAAACGATATCTCCCCACTGCCGAATTCGCACACAATCAGAAAACTCATTCCGCAGTAAAACGTTCACCGTTTTATCTCATGATGGGATACGAACCCGTTGCGCTCCCGACGGCATTTTCTAAAACAAACGTACCTGAAGCAGAGACTAGGCTCTCACTTCTGTTCCGTGCTCGACGCGAAGCACAAGCGGCACATGAACTCGCACGTCAAACGATGATGGAACGAATCACACGGAAATTCATCCCTTTCAAGAAAGGCGATGAAGTCTGGCTTGACTCAAAAAACCTCAAGTTACCTTACCCAACTAGGAAACTTGCTCCTAAACGAGAAGGACCCTTCCCGATCATCGAAGTCATTTCGCCGCTTTCATACAAATTATGCCTCCCACCGCAGTGGAAAATACATCCCGTGTTCCATGCACACCTCCTTACCCCGTATCATGAAACCGAA